>JAUEKR010056505.1:0-10568 GCA_031762895.1 Corambe burchi
TTATTATTATTATTATTATTATTATTATTATTATTATTATTATTATTATTATTATTATTATTATTATTGTTATAATTCTTATTATTATTATTTCAATTATTCCACTTTTTCTTTATGTCTTTTCTTTTCTTCTTCAGTAAACGATTTGAATCCATCTGCAAAGGTGAGGTTGCCGTACCAGGGATGATTGTCATGAAGGACGTAGCCATCGCTAAGTCGGAATACGTAAGCGGAGAGAAAGCTGTGACAAAGATTCAAGATTTTGCCGCAGACGATGTTCTGTTTGAGTATTGTGCTTTACCAGAGGTGAGTATGTGAATTAGTGTCCTGAACGTTTAATATTGGAGGTTTTTTTTATTTTATTAATGTATTAATAACTCATAAATATTCCTATTGATAGCATTGTTATAAATCTTAACTGGTGTAAGCCGTCATCTGGGTACAATTTAAACGAAACAAAAACTGATTAGAGTACTTAGGCAATGACAATATTAATGTTCAGATGTAGTTGTGTTTGGTGAGGGATTGAAATAAAAGAAGAAGATGCTATTAACTAGAAATTGAGTCCTATTTTGTATGTTTTCCTTAAGTTGCTGTTTTTATTTTATCTGTAGCCTATTCATTTTGTATTAAAAATGTTTTTTGTTGTCTTTTGAATAAATTTTTTCTTTGTATTATTCTTCTGGGGGAAAAAAGGTTAGGATAATACCTTGTGACACAATTTGCAATCATTCATTAAAGATTAAGATCTAATCTGGAATTTATTTACGCGAACAGTGGAATTTGCTTTTAGAGATATTTGGCTATAGCAGTACTGTTTCACGGAACAGCTCCTAAACATATAGATAGTAGGGTATATGTTTGAGTAATTTTAACATTATCATTGAAAACATTTTTTTTAATCTAATGAAATTTTACCAGGTTACATTGAATGTGTTGTACAGTGCATAAGAAGTTGGAAGTCTTTATAGTTACATTCTTAGTTGGTCTTTTAAAAAATGTTTGACTTTTATTATGACTTCATAGCTGATATTGGCTGGCGTTGAGTTTACCACTCAGTTAATAGTCTTGTTGTTTTGAGGTATCCTTAATTATCTAGAATACTCAGAGCTGCTGAAGCAATTTAGTTTGATAATTGGGACGCGACACGGCAACGAGTCAACTCACTCAAATCCTTTTTTTTCTCTCTTGTGTTGTTACAGGTGGTGGACTATGTGGAGCACTTTACTGGGCCAGACATTGTTGCTGTGCACACTATGCTCATCAACAAACCGCCTGATTCAGGTAAGGTTCACATCTTAAACAGACAGTTTAACCTAAGGATCCTGATTACGACACTTTGGAAAAAATGGAATTAAGAAAACCTGTATTACAGCATTTTTGTGTAGTCCCAATGACATTTATGAAAATTATATGTATGAATAAAGGGGAAAATGCAATGAAAAAGGAAAAGGAAAGGGATGGGGTGGTGCAGTTATCCATAATGAACAAGAACTTATCTCAACGATGGTGTGGTAATTTGATCATGTCTGTTTCCTCAGAGGCCCTGGGTTTAAATCCTTCCAGAGATGATAAAATTGTATCAATAGGACAAAACAAAGTACAGATGACTTAGCATGCAGTAATGTTATTGGAGTTTTAGAACAAAAAGAATTGCCACATCAAAAATTTGTTACAAGTGTATTATTATATATTGATGTGTATGGGGCCATTCCATGAAGAAAGGATGTCTACAAGTGAAATTTGACTGTATTTATAAAAGTTTTAGGAATCATGAAATGTGTGCGGCCCAGCCCTACTCCCTAAGAGTGAAACAAATTTGAGGCTGGATTGCTCAATCAAGGTTGCTGGATTTTTTTTTTGTGCTGTTGCCCAATCTAAAAAATATGTTGCTTTTGATTGCTATTGGATTCCTTTTCTCCAGATATTGCTTTAGAGCAAGAATATGTTACTATTGATTACTATTTGATTCCTCTTCCCCAGGCAAGAAGACATCCAGACATCCCATGCATCAGGATTTGCATTACTTTCCATTCCGCCCGGCCGACAGGATTGTCTGTTCCTGGACAGCCATGCAGACGGTCAATAGACAGAATGGATGTCTGGTTGTCATTCCTGGCAGTCACAAGGGTTCACTGCTGACCCATGAGTACCCTAAGTGGGAGGTCAGTTGATATTTTCCTGCCATTTACAGTAATATCTATAAAATATCTAGAAATTGCTACAAATAATGCCAAATCGCCATCTCAGAATATAATGTTCTTTATAATTACTTCCGGAATATTAGGAGCCATATTTTTACTTAATAATATACCTTAGTATTTTAATTACTTATCTTTAGTTATCAATGTTGCATTCTCACACATATATCTGATGACTATTGGTAGTAATATTTCATTCAACATGATATTGTGTTTGAGACACTTATTTGTTATGTTGTATATGTTTTAGAGTTTTATTAATTTCACCATAGATGGAGTGAGTAAATATTAATCAAAAGTATTTGTCTCTCTACAGTGTAAGTTCCTAAATGTGAAAAGCCTCTGAATCTTTTTTTTCTGTACCAATTTTTATTTTAACTTCGTGTCGTTAGTAAATTAAGGGATTTAGGGGATTTAGAATTCTTACTCTATTTCCAAGTTTATGCTATTTCCGAGTACGCCTTTTATGTTCTACTGTAATAAGTCTACCATTTAGTAATAATCATATTAATGATATTCGACAGGGTGGCGTGAACAAGATGTACCATGGAATCCAAGATTACGACCCAAGCCAGCCGAGGCTTCATTTGGAGATGGAAGAAGGCGACACCGTGTTCTTCCACCCACTTCTCATTCACGGATCAGGCATGAACAGAACTGATGGATTCAGAAAGGTCAGCGTATATTCTAAAAGGTCGTAATTAGGTTGCCTACATATTTACAGTGGAAATCCGATATAAGGAGAACCGCCATTCCAAGCAAAAATTCTTGTTATATCCAAGCTCTCGCTATTCCCGATGTAGTAGAAAGACCAAGAAACATTCTTAAGATATGCAGCTTTTTGCAGTAAGGGGTAAAACCTGCAGGGACCATGCAATAGAACCTTGTACCACCTTCTTTGGTATTATCATAAATTTAGTGTTATAAAGATAATGGCGGAACAGTGGTAATGATGTCTGCCTCTGAATCCAACGACCCGGGTTCGAATCTGGGTGAACGCGTTTTCCTCACCCCTGATCCTAGGGTAGGTAGGATCTGACATCTAGTCTGCTCGAATACCGACAAAAAATTAGGAGGTCCCGTGTTTACATCTAAGCACATTAAAAACCCCTCGGTGGTTTAAAATCGCAAAGAGTAGGCTGCTAAAAACCGTCACCCTGTCAAAATTTGAAAGATTCCTACCCAGTCAACAGTAATACTCAAGCACTATTGTGTCAGCTGGCAAAATTGAAAGAAGAAGAAGAAGAAGAACGGTAGTGGTAAAACAGTGCAGTCGTCTATGCTTGACTTGAAGTGATATTGTTGGGGGACCAGAAAAAGGAACGCTGCACCAGAAATTCACCACAGTTGTTGTATTTAACTTTGTTTCATTGGGGTCGTTACATGATAAAAGGATCGCAAAATATCAACATCTGAAAATCGCTTCTAACTAGTTAAATGACAAACCAGTGAAATAAGCTTGTATGTATGTAATAGCTTTATTTAATTTTAAAAAAATAATGTTTGTTTTTGTTTGTATTTTTTCTCTCCAGTCGATTTCTTGTCACTATGCTACCGGCAATGCAACATTTGTGGACGTAAGAAACACCACCCAGCAAGTGATTCAGGACGAAATTGACGAAGTCATCAAGAGAAAGTTTGGAGAGGAAACTGGAATAACCCTGGTGGTAAGATGGATGACTTTTACCATTTAAATGCAACACAACCTCTGGTAAACGTTATAGCACAAAAATGGAGAATTGGTTGTTTTTTTTTAGAGAGTGTCATTCATTATTCACATGTTTTTTATCATTATTGAGGTAGATCTACTATTACAGAGATGAATTTTTTTTTTTAAGTTGCAATAATTGTCCAGATAAGTCTTGGGTTTTTTTTTGTATCTTTGTAAGAGATATATGTGTGGCTATGTAGTCTAGTGGTAACTCATCTCGAGATGGAGAGGTCCCGGGTTTGAAGCTGCTTGGCGGCGGCGCAAAGTTAAATCCTCAGGAGTAATTTTTTTACACACATTTCCTTATCCCACTCAGGTGTAATGAGTATTTGGCCATAAGCAGAGATGGATATTGCCAGAATGCTAGTATGACGCATCTTTCCGGTAGCTCTTTTGTATGCTCTACAAGTAGTTGAGATGGTAAAGGAATGAAAAGGCTTGTCGGAAACCCCTTTGTGAAGTGCTTTGAGAATTAAAAAAATAAGTGGGAATGTTCTATATAGATGTTCACTTTAATTTTATTGTAATATATGAATGAGTGATCTCTCTATATAAATGGTAATAAGGATTTATAATTTATGAGGATTTCTGCTTGAAATTTTTTTCTCATATATCGTTTTCCTTTTCTACATTATCTCATTACTTTCAGGACATCTGTTTTTATTTTCATTTCTTTGGCTATAATAAATTATAATATACTGCAATTTAAAATTTTGTTCCTTGTTTTGCTTCGTCAGGATGTTTGGAAATTCAAAGCCAGAGGTGTCCGAGGAAGCAACAATTTCAAGGAGTAGATACCATGGAGAAGCTTTCACAATCTTGTTTTCTATTGTTATATATTGCTAAGAGATTATAGCAATAGCCCAGTTGTTGATTTTATTTTATAATTAGTTTATGTTTATATATGATTCTAATGCAGATAGTCGACTTTACTTGTAGTGGTTTTCAAATGTAGCGACCCTTTTTTTTTCTCTCTCCATGGAACGGCCCCAATACAACAATGTTAAATACAATGGTTGTAGCGAACTGTGCATGGAGCCATCCTTTTTTCTTGTCCTCGACGATATTACTACAAGTGTAGTCGACTGTAGTAATGATAATGATAATGCGATAGAATTTTAATTTATTTTATTAATAAGCACTGTTTTTTTTTTAAAAAGGCATTTACACAGATTTCTAGTGATTAATAAAGATTATATTTATGTTTCATAATTGTATTTCGGACCAGTCACGACTAGTTGTCACTTAAGGTACATTTCAAAGATTTGGAGTTATTATATCAATATAAGTTATGATGTTCTCATCTTCATTTAAGACCAAATTTATACAATGTGTATTAATATCGTATCATTTGGCCGATGTATATCTAATTGAAGATGTATATCTAATTGACTACAATAGCTTTTGAAAAGCAACTTTTTGTGAAATTTGATAATAAAGCTTACCAATATATACTATATTGAGGTTCGATGGCACCCTTGAGCATATAATTTATCTATTCAAATATACTATGAAAATAGAGGTTAAGCATTTAAATTACAAAAGATGAAAAAAAAAAAGGATATTGTAAAATTGACTTAATATCAATGTGATATTCAAATATTTGCATTTAATAATGGAAATAATAACAGAAAATGATTTAGTCATATTTTGTCCCAATCCACTTCATTCACTGATAAAACTCTAGCGGACAATCTCTACTTCGCCATACCGACTTGTCGTGAGTGGTCACATTTATGATAAGGGTCACATTTATGTCGTGACGAGTCATATTTATGTTATAATGCAATGCAATGAGTTGTTACTGAGGTGAAATAGAACTTTTTATTATTTTATGCCTCTCTCCCCCCCCCCCCATTGTAGTTGTAGAAAGATGCAGAATTTTAATTTATCGATTTATTCTACTGTTGTTTAAAAGACAAAACAAACTTAAAGCCTTTGATATATGGGTGCACCAACGAATAATGATCATACTTACAATGTTTTAAATATTATGAGCATAGACAATTGGTGATTGATGTCAGATTTATTGTTTTCATTTTGTATAAATTATGTAGGCTTGATTACAATTTATTATGTTATATTACATAGTACTATGAGTCATTAGTTATATATTTTGTATTGTATGGCAATACGAACCATTGTTACTATTACTCAAGACTTTTTTTTGAGTATTACTGTTGACATGCATTTCTTAAATTGCATTAATTTTAAGATATAACATCACATACTATTCTATTGGATGTTCATTTCCATGGTTCAAATTTATTTAATCCTTAATTTAACGAATGCATAAGATTTAGAAAAATGTGGAGAGTTTTCCCTCACAGCCGAGAGTACAAGACTCACACAGTTTTCTAACCCAAAATCTTTTGGTCCGAAAATTTTGCATGATATGCTAGCCACCATACCTTAAGACCATATAAGTTATTTGAGGAATTGAAATTGAATTGAAATGAATTTATTCAAAAATTTTATTCTGTTGTTTTTTACTTTTACTCTGAATTTTTCACGGGTAATAAACTTGAAGTACAATCAATATTGTTATTATATTTTAAATATTGTGAAAATTATACCAATATGAATATTTATTTCCAATATTCTCTCTCAAAATATATGTGTTGTATAAGTATAAGCGTATAATTTGATTGTTTTTTTCCACTTGATATTCTTATGATTATTACTATGTTGTTTTAATTGATTGTTTATAATTATAATCCAGATTTTATATGGCATTACTATTCAAGCTAATTGGCAGTCCTATCTAAATCAGTTATTTTTCTCATGTTTTGCATGATTTTAGGATGTCAAACATCATTTTAGATTGATTATTTACCAATTATTGTAGAAACAAAATTTATTAACTGTTGATTGAGAGATTAAGTTTATTTAATTATCACAAGTATCATAGGTTTTTTTTTCTTGATCCTATTCTTATTTGTATTTTGATTTATTTTAATTTTAGTTTTGATTTAAAGATAATTGAAAATTGTTAAACTAAAATGTATCATGGAGAATAACTAAGAAACACATTTTAAGATTGGCTGTAAGCACACACTTAGCATCATTGCTGATTGCTTTCATCAACTTTCTTAGTTACGTCAAATTTTGATTTATAAAATCTTACAAAATTACACAACGATGATAAAGACATGCAACTTATTTGAAGAACAAAAATATATATGGCTATAGTCTGGCATCAACTGCTTTTATGTTTTATATATGATTTTTTCTTTTATTCTATGTCATTTTATTGTTTTTACAATTTTGTGTTGTCTAAATCATGATTTTGCATTGACTTACCCGAAATGGGATGATTTTATTTTTGAAATTTTAATATTTGAATTGAATATGATTATGAACTATAAAGATATAACGCACATTTGATTGTTGAATTAATCTATTCTTATGAATATAACATACTGTGATATTAAATTTAACTTGTTTTGTCTTTTTTTATTCAATTTTAAAAAAATTCTTTCAAGAAACTAATTTAAATTTGGTGCAGCAAATAGTTAATGCATTGTTCAGGCCCCCAAGTTTTATGAAAGTTCCTGTTTACCATGCTGCAATCCCATTAGTTTGCATTTTTAGAAATAAATAACTTCATATTTTAACCTTCTGTTGTTGATTTTGAACAGAGAAGTTACTTGATAATATGGAAATAACATACTCTGGGATTGCAAGTAAAATCTGAATCCCCAAATTTTTTCTAATATCTGAGTAAATGCAATTAACATGAAAATAAAAGTAGTGTGTATGGAAAAAGAGGTGAACTCTGAAAATAACAAGCATTTCCTGCCCAAGTATTAGACTAGAGTTGAAGTAAAAACTAAAATAACAGGTATGAGCGGTGTAAATATTTTTTAGTCTAGCTTTTCTCTTCTTATTTTTCATTATGAGTATGAGCAATAGTAGAGGCGGAGATCAATTTTATCTTAACTATCCCCTAATTTAAAGAGGATTGTTCAATTTAATTGGGCTCCACTAAAATTAATTGATTTAGCGCACTTGGTTGATGTCTCTTGCATTTTCTACACCAGTATCATATCTTACATTCACTGACCAACCAGCAAACACTTAATATTGATGTAACATCCCTGTTGGGCGTAATTGTATTATCTAAGATAACACAGTAGTAACTGAAATTACAGGTTTTTTGTTATTTTATTCTAATCGTCGTTCAGTGAAACTATCACCACTAATTATTATTTACTGTGGAACTCGGATATAACGTCTTCCCTATATATGACTTCACTATAAGTCGATTGCACAACTTTTTTCGATACTCAAGACAAAATGATTTTTAATGATAAAAAAACTGCTGGACATATACCCAGCATTTTTTTCTTCATTAAAATTTTT
The DNA here is from genome assembly GCA_031762895.1 of Corambe burchi. Taxonomy (NCBI): domain Eukaryota; kingdom Metazoa; phylum Mollusca; class Gastropoda; order Nudibranchia; family Onchidorididae; genus Corambe; species Corambe burchi. The sequence continues at coordinate 8,278 of JAUEKR010056505.1, forward strand.
TTTCTCTCAAAGGGCATACCATTTGCTCAAGGCCATCACGTTGCAGATTCTATCACAAATTTGCATCAATAGGAAAGACATTCATAATTTCTAAACCCATTATTCTAAAAAGAGTACCAGTTCACAAAACTAGGCAAGTAAATTTGTCAAGACATGTATTCTATCCAGGAGAGCTTGTCGTCCCTATATCAGACGTCGCTATAAGTCGATTGCACAACTTTTTTCGATACTCAGGGCAAAATGATTTTTAACGTTAAAAAAACTGCTTGACATATACCCAGCATTTTTTCCTTCATTAAAATTTTTTTTTTCACAAAGGGCATACCATTTGCTCAAGGTCATCATGTTGCAGATTCTATCACAAATTTGCGTCACCAGGAAAAACATTCATGATTTCTAAAGTCATTTTGCTAAAAGGAGTACCAGTTCACAAAACTAGGCAAGTAAATTTATCAAGACATGTATTCTGTATTCTATCCAGGAGAGCTATTCATCACTATATAAGATGTCGCTATAAGTCGATTGCACAACTTTTGTCGATACTCAAGGCAAAATGATTTTTAACGTTAAAAAAACTGCTGGACATATACCCAGCATTTTTTCCTTCATTAAAATTTTTTTTCTCTCAAAGGGCATGATATTTGCTCAAGGTCATCACATTGCAGATTCTATCACAAATTTGCATCAATGGGAAAGACATTCATAATTTCTAAATCCTTTATGCTAAAAAGAATACTAATTCACAAAACTAGGCAAGTAAATTTATCAAGACATGTAAGCTATCTAGGAGAGCTCGTCGTCCCTATATCCGACGTCGCTATAAGTCGATTGCACAACTTTTGTCGATACTCAAGGCAAAATGATTTTTAATGATAAAAAAATTGCTGGACATATACCCAACATTTTTTTCTTCATTTAAATGTTTTCTCTCAAATGGCATGATATTTATTCAAGGCCATCACGCTGCAGATTCTATCACAAATTTGCATCAATAGAGAGGACATTCAAGATTTCTAAACCCATTATGCTAAAAAGAGTACCAGTTCAAAAAATAGGGAAGCAAATTTGTCATGTGCTGATATTGTATCCAGGGTAGGTCGTCGTCCCTATATCAGAGGTCGCTTGCACAATTTTTTTCCAATATTGCCTAAGGACTATTCATAAAACTTTCTTCTAAACGCTTTCATTGGTTAATTACATTATAAAATGTAGGGTATCGAATTTTAGCAACTTAACTTCAAGGATCAATGTAATAATTGACTAGCCCGAAGTATTTTTAGCCTAGTTTTGAATGAATGATATGAAATGATCGCATATGGGTGTAATATTATAAAATTAAGATTGAGGTAGACTTCTTTACCCTCTATTCCTATTTTTCACCTAATACTGCTAGTACTAGAACTGCTCCATAACTTATAATTTATATTATGCAATGGAACCTCGATAAGTGGGACGCCTTCCTGGATAAGAAATAATCCTGATTGCCAGTTTCCTGACTTTTTTTTTACTAGTGAGGTTAGATATGCTTTATTTTATTACAATTGGTAGTCTAGGATTTCGTGCCGATTTGCCGAATTTCTCGATTACTGATGGTTTCAGTTCTAGAGGTTTCCTTGAACTACATTTACATAATATTGTCTAGAGAATCTATAATACCACGAAAAGATTCTTCACACTTACTATTATTTAAATATTATGAGTATTTTGTTTGACAATTGACAATTGACGTTAGATTTATTGTTTTCATTTGTATAAATTATATAGACATAAATACAGTATCTTAATTTTATGTTATATAGTATTATGAGTCATTAGTGATATATATCTTATATTGTATGGTAATATGAATCATTGCTACTATTATTCAGGACTTTTATGGATCTTCATAAGCGCAATCAATGTAATATCTTGTTTTCCTTTTTCAATTAGTTTACTAGGTTGAGTATTACTGTTGACATGTACAGTGGTGCTACTTGTTTAACGGCATCAGAAATAACAAGATCTGTGAAATAATGAGACATTTTCAAACTCCAATTTTTTACCAAATTTTAATTGGGGTTTTTTTGGACTTGGGACATCGGGAATTGCGAGAGCTCAGATATAAAAAAAAATTTTTTTGCCCCAACTGAGTGTTCTCGTTATATCCGAGTTCCACTGTGTTAATTTTTAAATTGCATTAATTCTAAGATATAACATTACCACATACTATTCTATTGGTTCAAATTTATTTAATTCTTAATTTAACGAATGTATAGGATTTGGAAAATGTGGAGAGTTTTCGCACACAGCCG
>JAUEKR010056616.1:0-16364 GCA_031762895.1 Corambe burchi
AACTTTGCGCCGCCACTAGGCGGATTCGAACCCGGGACCTTTCGGTCACGAGCTGAGCGCCTTACCACTAGACCACAGAGCCATTTCTATAACAACAGCAGCAGATGTGATTTCTAGTAGTGGGAGTAATTAATTCATCTAGAATAATGCTGTGTACATTAGCAACAACAAGAACAACAAATTTACAATAAACAAGCAAAATGAAAAAAAGAAAAAAAAACAAACAAAAAACAAAACAAAACAAAAAAAACCCAACAATAACAACGAATACATAAGACTGTTATTTCAAATATGAGCAGACTATCATATGAGATCCTATCTACCTTAAGGTCAAGGGTTTGAAAAATGCAAAACAAAGTTTCCGCGTCCACCAGGATTTGATCCCGGGTCCTTTGACTTCAGAGAGAATACACTGTACAACTACACAACCATGAACCCCTCGAAATAAGTCCTTTCTATTCCTATAATATCAGCAGATGTGGGATTGGTAGTGGGAGTAATTCATCTAGGATGTCGTCTGTCACTTTGTGTGGAATGCAAGGACAGAGACAAGTGGTCAAGTAGCACTGGGAGTGAGATGCCATCTTTCAATCTTCTATCTCCGTCCAGTAAATAAGAATAGTCACAAGTCTAAAATAGTGAGTTTTTTATTTTCATTTTGCATGCAGGAGAGGAGGGAAGATGAGAGAGGAGAGGCAGGAGAGGAGGAAAGATGAGAAAGGAGAGACAGGAGAGGAGGGAAGATGAGAGAGGAGAGACAGGAGAGGAGGGAAGATGAGAAAGGAGAGACAAGAGAGGAGGGAAAGGAGAGGAGGGAATATGAGAGAGTAGAGGCAGGAGAGGAGGGAAGATGAGAGAGGAGAGACAATAGAAGTGGGAAGATGAGAGAGGAGAGACAGAAGAGGAGGACAGATGAGAGAGGAGAGACAGGAAAGGAGGGAAAATGAGAGAGGAGAGACAATAGAGGTGGGAAGATGAGAAAGGAGAGACAGGAAAGGAGGGAAAATGAAAGAGGAGAGAAAGGAGAGGAGGGAAGATGAGAGAGAAGAGACGGTATGTGGCATAATGGAGATGGGAGATGGATGGTGGGTGGTAGAACGGGAGAGGGGGGTGAAGGAAGAATGGACACCGGTGAGCGAAAACGGGAGACGGGAAAGAAGAGGATTGGGAGATGGGAGAGCAGTTAAAGGAGAGAATCGAGGGGACACGGGAGACAATCAAGGACATATTTGTAGAGTGAGTTATTGGTATAGTATGAAGAATGAGCATGGACAGTTATGTTGTATGAAGTACGGAGTGAGAACTAAACAGAATTTATAAGGGATCAGAAGTGGAAATGGGAGCAACAAGAAAGTGAACAGTAGAATTGGCTAGAATAGAGGAAATGAATGAAAACAGTAGAAAGAAGAAAGATGGAAAGAAAGGGGCGACTTGGGAGAAACAAAGATAAAGGGCAAAATAAAAGGAAGGAGGGGTGGGAGAAGAAGAATATGTAACAGAGATGAAGGAATGCGGAAATAAAATAGGAAGAAGGATGGAGATGTAGGAAGATGAAGGATGAGAGAGATAGAGATAGAGAGAGAAGGAGATTAAGACAGAGAGAGAGAGGAAAAGAGATAAAGAGAAGGAGAAAGAGAGATATAACTATTTTAAGAAAGAGAGAGAGACAGAGAGTGAGAGGGAGAGAGATGTGGATTTGGATAGAAAGAATGGAGAGAGATGATTATAGAATGATAGAATACAAGAGGCAATGAAATAAGTGTGTACATGATATGTCGTATTAAAGGGTATAGGAATGAAGAAATAGAAGGCGTGAGGACGATATGAAAAGATAAATGAGAGATAAGTGGGAGACAAAGAAGGAAAGATAAGGTTATGAGAGAGATAGTAGGTCAACAGCTGGTGCTGCATGAGGAGATACAATTGAAAATATAGCAAGTGAGTGTGAGATAAACGAATTAGCTAATGGAAACTGTCACAGCAAAGGGAAAGGGACAAAAATGACAGAGTACTATGGTCATAAGGGAGAAATGTGTGACATGAGAGATAGAGATAGATATATAAATAGATAGAGATAGATTGATAGATATACAGAGATAGAGAAATATACATAGAGAGAAAGTGCAAGAGAGAGAGTGCAAGAGAGAGAATGCAAGAAAGAGAGTGAGTGCAAGAGAGAGAAAGAGAGAGAGAGAGAGAGAGAGAGAAAGACAGAGAGAGAGAGAACGAGAGAGAGATAGAGCGAAAGAGAGAGAACGAAAGAAAGAGATGGAAGATATTATAATATTAATATACAGAAGTAGAACCTCCATATAAGGAAATGGCATGAGACTAGAAAAAATATGGCGTTATCCAAAGGCGATATTCGGATGTTATTAGTTACAAGAAGAATATCATAGTGAAAATAAACTTGGGACTACAGAGAAACAAGCCGCTCTTCAGACGAGACGTTATTGTAAGGTTGCACTGTACTTAATCGAAGATAGAAAGAAAATTATGAATAAAAGAGTTCGAAGAAGAAGGGAGAATGATAAGATAATGGGAGGAATAAGTTAAAAGTGTGAGAGAGAGAGAGAGAAGAACAAATGATATGAACAATGCGTTTGAGCGAGAAGAATAGAGAAATAAATGATGCAATGTAAAGAAGAAGCATAAATTATAAGAACCGTACAGAGTGAATGCGAAAAGAGGAAACATTTAATAATAATATGAGGAAAAAAAAAACAGATGTGAAAAAGATAGTACGAGGTATAAGAGGATAATATTCTTATAACCTTGAAGATAAAAGTCGAGTGAAATGAGGAGTGTGGTGGAGAAACAAAGAATGGGCAAAAACGTGACTTAAATGAAGAGAAGAATGACAAAAAGTGTAAATGATACCTAATCTACTCATTTTTAGAAGACAAAAAAAGTAATTCATACAGAAGTAAACCAAACACGTGAGACAATGAATTATACTGTAAACTGCCAGACAATGGCAATCAAATTGTGAACGAAAAATGTATTTCCGTCTTGATAAGTTAAGAGAAGATGAAGGAGCTCACAATGAAAGGTAATTAATTACAGGAAAAAAAAGATAACTGGTCGTTGGAAAGAAAGATGGGTGAAATAGAGATATGCCTTATAATGTGACATTTCATACTACTAACGTGATGAAAAGAATAACCAAAGAAGAAAAAAACAACATAGTATGGCATTACAGAGGAGCCTCTGTATTCGGGACTCTCAGAAGTCGGGAAACCCGGTAACTTGGCATGTAATCAGAAGTTACAAATTGATAATAGATGTATTATACTACTTAACCTCACTAATCCCAAAACCCGGTAACTTAGCATGACATCAAGGTAACATATTAATAACAGATGTATCATACTTAACCTCACTGATCAGGAAACCCGGGTAATCGGGATGATTATCTAATCCACCAAGGCGTCTCAATACGTGTTTTCACTGTATCACAACCATTTTTAAATGATATGTGAGACCATTTGAATACAATTATGGCTAAAATTAGGATTTGGAATGGCGCAGATTGTTCATTTGGCGATAAGATGGAGTGCATAAACATGATCCATGTTCAAAATCCTTTAAATTATAAGAGCGGTGAAGTCCACATGATACATCTACTTCCTCTGTTGATACTGGACCGATTTAAATGCGGTTTTCACCTACATTAATCATAATAATATGCCGTGTAGTCGGATGTTCTGAATTGACCTGTTATCAATGCACATATCCGCAATTGTGCATGTGCAATATTTAATTAGGTAGATCTTCCATTTTTTTTATATATCACACATTTGTTTCGATTTGTAAGGTTATCCTTTTTAAAACATTTCCAAAATGGCGACGGATAAATAAAGGAATGAAATGACATTAATCAGTTCCTATAAACAGTGATATACTTATCAATATAACTGAAAATAAAGAATCAAAAATATGCTTAAATAAAAACATAATTACGTTTAATATAACGAATAAAGAGATGGGAAACCACAACAGGACACAAACATTAATTTCACACAATGTACTCATAATTGCGTGGTACATGTTAAATTTTATATATAATAATATGCATAATACATTTACTAAATTAATTTGTTCATGAACACTAAGAAACCAGAGTAAAAGCTGAAAACATAATATTATAGGAATTTTATTGCATCTTCAATTATATCACATTGGACAATATCAATATCACATAAAATCCTAACTAATCAATGAACAACATAAAAAAATGAATTATTAAAAGTTCAAATAAAAATACGTAAAAATCAATAAATATTATCTAAAGAAATTTTAATTTGAAAAAAATTAACAGAAAATAACACACACAAAAAATGTAATTTAATAAATTTGTTTTTAGTTTATAAACTAACAAACAAAATTAAACTAAATAATAAATCCACATTAGTCATCTCCGAGTGGAAATCTGTCTAGATTTTTTTACCATAAACCCACCTGAATTCAAACGCCGCCAACGTTATCAATTAGTGTTTAATAACCTTGCTCATGGGTTAACCACAATACCTCAACCTAGGATCGAACCCCAAATCCTTCGATCAGCAGTACCTAGTCTTAACCACCAAAAACACTGAAGCCATTTACATATTTTAAATGAATGTAGAACTGTCATTACTTCCTTCTAAATGATAAATATATTAAAATATGATGAGCTGATTATTTCAACAAGACTTAAACCAATTGCAATGTTGGGGAAAATAGATGGAAAATGGAATTTCACTCATATAAATCTCAGGTGCTACGAATTACTAATAAAAGGCAACCAATACTAGCTGATTATCATAATCATAACAAAACTCTAAAAGTAACTAAACAGGCAAAATATTTAGGAGTAACAATTGGTGGCAAATTAAAATGGAATGAACAAAATAAATCGCTATGTAAAAAGAAAAAAAACAACAATAAATGGAATTATTAGTTTTCTAAGACGAAATACTTCAGGATGCTCTAAAACAACAGAAGCAAAATGTTACAAAACATTAGTCAATCCAGTCATAGAATATGGGTGCCCAGTATGGGACCCTCACACTGAAGGGTAAATAAATAACCTAGATAAAATTTAAAAAAGAGCTGCTAGATATGTGTTAAACAAATATTTTTTTTGTAAAAAAAGGAACAACAGCACTGAATATGAATAAAATAGGATGGACAAGTCTCCAAGAACAAAAGGTAAAAATTAAGTTAACAAATTTTTATCATGGTATTAATAATTTGAAAGATATACCAAACTAAATGTCAGCTCAATCAGCCTGGTTCTCACCTGTTTAAACTACCAATCTCTAATGTAGATAGTCATCTAAACTCATTTTACCCAAGTACTATCCCATTATGGAATATTTTACCAGAGGCAACTAAAATGCTGAACACTACTGAATCATTCAAAGATGCACTAAAGTTAACCTCATTGATAAGATCACCATAATCAATATATAATCCAAATAAAAAATTTGAATATACACGCCAACCGTAATGCACAACTAGTTGAGTCAGTTGGCATACTGGAAGGAGAAGAAGAAGCTATTGAGATTCCATGATTGCAAAATGTAGGAAATATAATAATTAAAAACAAACAACACACATTGACTGTCGACAAATAATAATAAACAGAGTCAATCAGCTATATCGGTTCTAATTTATTTTGGCTTTATCATTATAATTCTAGTATTTTCAGTACTGTCACGGTTAAGACATTGGACTTCGGATCGAAGGGTGCCGGGTTCGATCCTCGGTAAAGGCATTGTTGTTAATCCTTGAGTAAGGTTATTTACACTAATTGCTTACGTTGGCTGCGCTGGACTTCCGGCGAGGCTCGGTTTATGGTGAAAAATCAAAAGACAATTTTTTTTCTTCGGGAATGAATGAATATTAGTGGCATTTTCAAATGCCCTGCAATATCATTCTCAGTGGTAGAAAAGAACATCTAGACTAGATAGATCTGTGTGATGACTCAAGGATGTCGTTTTGCCTGAAGAGTTGAGCTTTGATGGAACGAAGATCATGACGCAGAATGAATTTTGACCTTCAATCTTTAAAATCTATGACCAAGTTCCAATACCCAGATGTTAACAGGGGTTGAGACGAGGAAGATTATCGGCGTGGTTTACCATCTGAGCTGCGAGAGAATCATTGTAAGAAAAGCATCGTCTTTTTTAGACATTCACCTAAAGGGTAACATAACACATTTCTTAATAATTACATTGATGTTTTGTTCAATATTTAACAATTTTTTGCATTGATGCAATATACTGTTCTTCAAAATTATAGAAATATTAAGTTCAATGCTTTTAACAAGCTATAAACTATTTATTACTTGATTACTTGTCTATAAATTGTTGTATTTTTATTTATTTCTTAATGCAATATTTTACTAATAAGACATAATTATAATATTAGTACACTTTAACATTATTTAGTTTCATTTTAATCCATGAAAACACTTTTTGTACTCTTAGTGCAAACATTAATAAAAATATGTCCTTTAACATTTTGTAACTTATATAATTAACTTAAATTAATTGATAAGATGATACAATAGTACAGTAATCCATAATTAACGAACATCAAATGAGCTTATTTACATTAAATCTTTAATTAAATACATTATTGTGATAGAAATAGTGGTATGAATCTTATGATTAAAATGTAATTTATTACAAGCAACACTGCTCTTTTTCTCCAAATCATAACACATCTAATTATAATTATAAAAAAGCTGTTTTAATACTACATTGAATTAGTAATATAGTGAGTATGTCATAATAATAAAGTCTCATTATAATTACAAGAAGTTAAAATATGGCTGATAAACATTGATAATCAACATTAACTTTAACTAATAATGATGCATGAAAATAATTACATATTCATACATTAACACTGACCACCCCAAACTTATTTTGAGTCATAAGGTAAATATTATTCTAGCATATCAATATGCAACAAGTTTCAATTCAAAATTCATTTGATAGAAAGTTAACTATGCTACAGTCATTTGAAGTTATCAATTCGCAGCTAATAAATATTATGTATACTGATCTTAAACATAATATAAAAATGGTAATTTACATCATATTAGCGTAATATTTAAGATAATTTAAAATGCACTAATCTACATAAAAAATAATATCTTAAAGAGGAAATATGCTCAATAAATTATCATAATATGTATCAAAATATTTACTAATAGTAATTTTATATAAAATACCCAAGCTATTATTATTATTGAATAATAAAAAAAAGATTAAATGATGGTCTCTATTAAGGAGTAAATGCGTGATAACCGATATGATGAGAGTAAGAGTAATGGCGTATGACAATATGACAGCATTATGATAAGAATTAATAGATTAATACATAAATATGACAGATAAATAAATACATAATACTAATATAAGCAACGGTTTATCAACAAGTATAATTTATAATATTCCATTTTCCCATAGGCAAGCAACATTGGCAGCTAGCTATTATAGTGAGTTAAAGTTTGTAAAAAAAAATAATATTAACCATTAATAGAAATTTGATAGACTTTAGGAAAAAAATTCATTAGAGATCTATGATTCTATGATGAACAAAAGATTTATCGTATTCAACTATGAAAATGCCTTTTTTATCTTTTTGAATATTATTACTATGTCCTTATTATCGGTAATTTTTACGATTAAGAATATAATGCTTATTTTTCCATTATGCCAAAGTTATAATGCAGTTGAATCTTTCGAATTAGGATGCCTTGGAGTACTCGAAATACGTCTCGACTGGGCATTTTCGAAAAACATAAGTATATCATAATACTGCGTTAAAATCATGTTCTTAAAATATGTGACTTCGTCCTAATTTTCTATGTTTTACGAAAACAGAGGGTTCTAATTACAGAGCTATCTACTAGTGTTTCGATAATTATTTAACTTGTCACCAGTTAAAAAAACAACAGATATATACTGACTAAACGTTTTTGAATTGAAATTTAATGATTTAAAGATGCGTGGAAAAATGTATAAATATCTATAAACTACATTACAACTCATAACAATAATAGTTTGAGTTTTTAACTTTGTTTCTTTTTTCAAATATATTAAGTCATATTTAAGTCCAATACTATTGCTTTGAAATCGTATTATTTCCATTAAATAATCGAAATAAATATAATTCAATAACTTCTTTATAAAACTTTGCTATTTGCAGATAGAAGTCTATTAAATCATTGATGTATGAGAAGTATAATTTTATTCAATAAATGTATAATATATTACGATTGAATGCTCTGCAGCCTATAGTCAAAATCTTATTTCGAGCGTAAATAACTGATGAACAAAAAAAAAACATTCACCAATAATCCTATAAGACCATTATAAATCAGTTACCATCCTAGCTTCAAGAAAAGAGTAAATAACATATTATATAAAATGAAATCTTTATATTTGGGACCCTCGGGAATAGAACCCGGCAAATTGCCACTAAAATACTAGGCAACCAATTACTACCAAATACGGTATAGTTTACCTCAATAACCGAGGGACGATTTTCTAATCCACCTAGGCGTCCCAATTTAGCGAGAATCCACTGGATATACATTTAATATTAAGTATTTTAAAAATGCCTAGATATAGCTAGATGCGTTATTACTACGCCCGTCTCGATAGTTCGTTCTATTAATAATAAATCCAATTAAAATGAGATTATCGGCGATAAAATATTCACGCATATAGGCATGTCTACTTTAAAAATAAAAAGTATCAATCTTGACTAAACCAACTGCCATAATTTTTAAAATAACAATAAAAAGTCTGAAGGCAGTCTTTAGTATAATTGAATAGCAATATTAAATTAATATCATAATGTAAAATTATACATTATATTAAAACCCCCTTTGTATTATAATATACACAACTAAGCAATAGACAATAATACATTACATTATTGTTACTACCGTGATAATAAAATAATATTTGAAAAACAATAGCAATAATTTATTTACATTATATTAATAATATATACATACAAGGGTGTTGTCATATCTAATATAATATACTATGCATTAATAGTATATAGGTATAATTTACATTATTTGAAAATAAATATGCGTATACATATAATATAACATAATATACATTTACATTATCATACTATGCACAAAAGTATACATTAGCTGTTTCAATACGATATTATGATATAATTTGTGAATAATATGATAGCAATATGCACAAGAACCAATATAAATCATAGCTTCTGAGTAAGTACGCATTTATTTCCATACAAAGGAAAACAGGAAATAACAAAACACAGCGACCTAGAATAAAAGGTATTTATAAGTCCCAAATAAAAACAAATATAAATATAAATGAATGAATCATAAAAGCGTAAAGCTAAGAATAGAAATATGATAAAAATAAAAGGGGCAAACTACGACCAGGAAAACAAAACATCACATAAAACGCTTTTCGTAATTGGGTGGAATGGGGTATAAACATGAAAGCACCATCTACACGTCTATATTATAGACACTAGGATGAAAAAATAATATTAGATGGATAAAATAACAAGGAAAAAACAACGGGAAACAATGGAAAAAAAAACAACAACATGAGAGTAAACCATAAAATAAAAGATGAGAATAACGCCAGTGATCATACTGTATTAATAATATAAGGAAATAATGGAAACAAAAGAAACAAACAATAAGGTACAAAAGCGTCCCGGATTGTCGACAGGGAAGCGAATGGTCACTGGGTTGAGAACGACACGGACGAACTGAGGCGGACCTTAACTTTAATGACCATGGTGAAGCTGGGAAGTTCCCAGTTACCAGCAGCTTGATGGTAAGATATAAACATTTACTAACCTATACATGGTAAATATACTTCTGTAAACTTTTAAAGCGATAAATCAAAACCCTTCCGAGATATTGTTCTTGGAAAATTATATTCACATTAATGACAAAATCCAATATGGCGGCGTTGTCATGGCAACCGGAAGTAAAAAAAATAAAAGAATTTCTTTTTCTTCTACGATTACCTAACTAAATATGAATATCGAGGGAAATAGCCGTCGTTAAGCAGAGCAAATCGCTTAGTCTAGGTTCAACCAAGGTCATAATCATTTCTCACCAATTTCTATCTACATAAAACGTTATCGAAAGCAATTTCTACTTTTTCTTTCAATATGCCAACTGAGAAAACTAGCTTGGTATTACTGCTGACTTTACCAGTTTCACAGTGACCAAGGTCTTTTTTCTATGGCGGGATGCAACATTATGGAATTAAATGAAGGAGTAATAAATTGATAAGAATTTGGAATATCATTGGAATATGATTGGTAAGGGTGAGTGCGTCTGGGTTACTAATTTACTCTAAGTGTGAAGGGGTAAAATGCGCTTAAAATGCTATAGATTGTTTACATTATTATCACTTTCATTTAAATTTTTTAAAGGATTATTTAATGACAACACTAGGTTTCTAATGGTCGTGATAATGATGATGAATTCTAACGTGATAATGAAGAATGAACAAAGGGAGAAAGAGATAGAGAAAATGAGAGATAGGAAGGGAGAGAGAGAGGGTGAGAGAGAGGGAGAGAGAGCGAGAGACAGAGAGATAAAGAGAGAGTTTATTATGAGTGAGAGAAACAGAGATACGTATAACAAGAGAACAGAGAAGGTAAAATTGATGTGCTAGAGAATATGGGCTGATCCCAAGACTATTGGAATATGTGTACGTTAGGAATCGCCAATTTTTTTAATTTGTTTTTTTTTTGCCATGAACTACTTACAAAGTCAACGGGCTTGATATTGACAAAGATGTGTTATAGAGTTGACAAGGGAAAAGAGGCAAGAAATAGACGAAGCAAAAGTAATTATCTAGTATGGAAGAATGATGACTTATTCCACTGACGGTTTAAAGAAAGAGGTATGTACATGATAATGCTTATTTACAAGCAGAAGAATATAATGAAAGATAACACTTAATGATATGGAAATGCACGATTCAGTAACTGCCAGCGATGCAAAATAAAAACAAAGAAAATAAATAATGGAAAAACACCAACTACAAAACAAAACAAAAAACATAATAAAAAAAACATAATAAAACAAAAACAACGAAACAAAACGCACTCAACCACACAAGCAACCAATAATAAGATAAAAACTAAACCCAATAAAAACACACACAAACACCAACAACCGAACAAAAAAAAACAAAAACAAAAAAAAAACCCACAAAAAAAAACACAACACAACACAAAAAACTAACTGCACAGCAACAAAATCAACATATTATAACAACACTAGAAATGAAATAAGGATAAATAAATAAATATGAATATGAAAAATATGCTATATATAATATGCATAATAAATAAATAAAATATAAATAAAACCAAAATGCCAAATTGGATTATGACGATAAATAATAAATTAAGATGATGATGACAACAGAAACCATAAAAAAAAAACAATTGAGATTAAATAAAACATACACATATAAATAAAATAATGATACCAAACATAATAGGATAGACTGTGGGTAATGAGAGTTATATTATAGCAATATGTTGTTTTGTTGTGACATAAGGCGCAAACTAATGTGTTTTGAGTATTAACGGCATACACCATAAGCCTATAAATATCCAAATGGTCAACGGTCAAAAACCCTGAAATAATATGTCATTTAGTAAGCCCGCTTTATCAATGTAAGTATACACTGCATAAGTTAGTTTTTGTACTAACATTTCGTCAAAGTGTTTTGTTTTGGTGCTGTCTTCAGTTTGTGTTACTGTATATTTCATGTTTGTCTTCCATGAGGCCAATTTGCATTTAAAAATATAATAGGTCATTGTAGATCACAGGTGATTGTTGTTTTTAATATCAACAATCTATCTAGTTACAAATAAGGACAATACTAAGTTTTTTATTTAGGATTTGAAATCATTTTATTGCTGCTGGTGCTACTGTTTTTGCTGAAAGAACTGTTGTTAGTGTTGGCAGTTAATTGGATCATATTTAATTTGTGAAAGTATGTGCCGAAGTGAAAGCACTTATCATGTATCTATTTTAATACACACTATTATTTGAAATTTCCTTAAATCATTTTTTATGCATGTCTTACGTGAATTTCCCCTCATGTGATAAATAAAGAATTTTAATTTGAATTTGAATTTGAAACAATGATAGATGGTGTCGGATTCATCTATACGATGTAGTATACGCAGAGTAATATCAAACCCAACCAAAACAGAATTATCGATACCCTTATGCTATGTTATTCATTCATTTGCGCCAAATGTCACCCAAGTTGTATTAATAATACAAGTAATAATCGGTGTCGCTACGGTACAAGTTGCTTTATGCAAGTAAATGAGTACCTGTACAGCACAGTATGAAGAATAATGGTAATAATACTGGAATAAGGCAGGATAGTAGTGACGATAGTATTGTTATTGGTTTTCAATGCAGAAGATTTAACTACCTTTAGAATGGAATATGTTTGAGTGTTTTCCATCACAGAGAGTTCAATTCTAGCTGTCAAGTCGGTTCCTGCATTTTGATAGGCTGAAATTTGAATAGCAATGGCATGGAATTGATTAAGAAAAATAATTTTGTATTTTCAAACGAAAAAGAGTTAGACATCAAAAACATGATCATGACTTGATGACATCATATTATGAAATAAAAGAGAAGATAGTAGGCATATAATTATTAAATATGACATGATCAATGAATAGAAATGAAAAAAGATTAAAACAAATATAAATATCAATGACAAGTAAAATAGCGAAGAAAAAAAAAACAAGAATAAAACACAGTAAGAAAGAAGCAAAAATTCAAAAAGAAAGAACAGGAAAAATGCACGCGACAAAATATTGGCATTGCAAAGAGAAAGTAATCGCAAAAAATGGATTTCGGCAAAAAATCAACGGTAACACTGCATTAATATACCTTACCTATATCATAATGCTGTCTCTTCAGAGGCCATCAATTTACGACATAATACCCAAACAAATGAGTTTTGATGAATTCTAAAAAAACATGCCAGCATATACACACAATATTAATACATGCGTTCTTGATTCATTTACTTTAGACATATTATATCCATTATTAAAGAGGCAAAGATCAAAGTATGATTGGGGTAAAGATCGCATGAGAGTATGTTAGAGTTTGTAGAGAGAAGAGGTATGTCAGAGAGAGAGAGAGAGAGAGAGTGTGAGAGAGAGAGAGAGAGAAAGAGAGAAACAAGAGATAATTACAGATACTATATTATTATTATGACGGATGAACGCAGTATATTGTAAAAAGTTAGGAAAGATCATAAATTAAATTCTCTAAACAAATAAGAACACTATAATCTAAATGCATTTAATCCATTACCCGTATCAGAGCCTACAACCTTTATTAAAAGAGTATAATAGTATCATAAAATGAGTATAATTCAGAAACAAAGCAAAAGAAAACAAAACAAACAAATAACAACTACTAAATTGCAGATGAGCAGAGAACAAAAGCTATAAATAAACATTTAATAACAAAGACGGTGGATGTGTATCAATTATGCAAATAATGTTAATTAAATCACAAAGAAATGAACAATATAGCAAACTATAACGATTATGGAAAGGTAAACAAATCAAATCATAATTAGAACAAAAACTTAACAAAATCAAGGCAAGAATATAATAAAACGAAATCGTGAAAGAAACAAAATAAAGCAACACATACTTCAAAGCAACAATATGTTCACACACATACACACACATACAATGAAGAAAAGGAAACAAATCATCGATAAATCAAATAAGATATCAAATACAATACCAAGCACAAAGAAAGAGACTTAAGAGATAGATGGAGAGGTTAACTCGAACCGATTCCACAGTGCATTCACGAGTCCTACAACATCGAACAGACCCTAGTGACAAGACAGGAAATGGAATGAAAAGTATGAGTATCGATTATAAAAGAGTGCCCCTTTTTATAATATGAGAATCGAATCCATGAAAACGATGGAGCGATTGAGTTGCATTGCCATTTTGTCACAAAACATGCATTATCTTTGTTGATGCAACGGATGCTGTTGGTGGTGTTGATTATGGTGACGTTACTGATGATGTTGCAGTTGGAGGTGGTGGTGTTTGGCAATTATTGCTGCTTTTACAGTTGTTGTTTCTTAGTGCTACGTGTTGTTATTGAATTGAATGCTCTTCGGATTTAGTCACGTATTTTATTTCGATATCCTTGGTGTTGTTTTGTTTTGCTTTGTAACCAGCTGTTCTTTTTTAAGCCGCTCGCTGCTTCTTTAATATGTACAATCGACAAACAAAACAAAAAATGTTACGAGTGGTCTAATGGTTAATAACCATCTATTTCAAATCCCTCATTATTTTAGGTGATATCTCCATTTCTTGGGGATAGGGGAAATTATTAAATAGATTATCTTCTTACTCCAGAATGATCCGACGATTAATCTGTTAAGTTAAATATTCGAATTCATTATGCATGGTTTGCTATTTATCTTGATTCTTCCCTTCTTCACTGCTGCTTATGTTGGCCATCTACATATAGTTTCTTTTTTATTGCTTCATTTAAAGAATTCGCACATAATATGCATGACAATGCTATAAATATAATTATCCACTAATAAAATAAGGAATACCAACCTACTTTGAAATGATACTATCTGATTCTTTAAAAAGTCAGGAATTTAAATCCTCTAAAACTGTTATCAAACCGAGCGATATCACTATCATTTCAGCATGGATACCAACAAAAAGGGGCAGAAGTAAAAAAAAAAAGGATAAAAAATATGGAAACTCGCAGAATCAATGTTATCTCCAGGCTTCATTCAACGCATAACAACAACAAGCAGCAGACTCAGTATAAATCTAAATGCAGCGTCTGCGATAGCATCAGCATTACTGAGTGAGCCCTTATCATTTGGGTAGAATGTGGCAACTACTGACGTAAACTCACTTTATAATCTCATTTTCTCTCTCACACAGACACTGACTCTCTATGTATCTTTCTCTCTCTTTCTCCCTCTTTCTCACTCTCTCACACTGACTCTCTCTCTCTTTCTATCTCTCTCTTTCTCTCTTTCTCTCTCTCTTTCTCTACCTCTCTCTCTCCCTCTCTTTCACACACTCTCTCTCTTTCTCTCTATGCATCTTTTTTATCTCTATCTATCTGTGTCAACCTATATATCTGCCTGCCTGTCTCTGTCTGCCTCTTCCACTCTATCTCTTGCTTTCTTTATTCTATCTCTCTCTAAAAATAGTTGATAAAGACTACTTATATGAGACACATAAAGGTAGAGAAACTGAGAGAAAGAGTATGTGAGAGAGAGGGGGAGAGAGAGAGAGAGAGAGAGAGAGAGAGAGAGAGAGAGACCCACACACACACAGAGACAGATAAACAAACACGAAGAAACACATGAACAGAGACCGAGACCGAGCGAGAGATGGGGGTGCTATAATAATGGTGAGTGCAACATGCATCATGATCAGATAGAATTTTGATGACCAAATCGATAACAGCATTTTTAGTGTGACTCAATGAACGGTCACATTATATTACACACACACAGTGAAAAACCCGTTTAAAAAACAAAAGGTGAAAGGTCACTGATGTAACTGAACTGTAGTATTATCTAAACTCTGATGGATAATCGTTCCACAAGCTTTTATCCTCAGAAGTATTAAGCAAGTTATTGGCATTTTCTAAAACATATTATTTGGATATAGTATAGACTTCTTGGTGGTTTATCGAGTAAGAATGGAAGCTTTTTAAAAAATATATATATATTTTTTTTTTACTCTTTGTATTGTAAGTGAGAAAAGAATAAGAGCAATTGCAGATTAAAACTCAATTTAAGAGAAAGAGAATGAAAATAGCGAATCTTATGTTTAAAGATGGCCACGATATTATTAATAAATTATACTGATTCAAATAGCGCGAATCTATCAGTATGTGGAGTGATGAAAGAAATATATAATAAAAAGTTGCAAAATAACGAATTAGAAATATAGTCAGAGAGACGGACAGAATCACATGAACCCACACACACAGGGAGTGATACAATAAGAACGACAACGAAAGTTAAAATAAACGAAGAATTAGTAAATAAAGAGAGATATAATACGAGAAAAGAGGAGAGAGAAAAGGAGTAAGATATATAAAAAACAGAGAAAGACAGCGTAAGAGAGATCCATTGATAATAAAGATATACATAGAACAAGACACAGAAAAAAAATTGTGATTGGAGAAGCTGAAAAGAATAAGAGAGAGAGAGAGAGAGAGAGAGAGAGAGAGAGAGAGAGAGAGAGAGAGAGAGAGAGAGAGAGAGAGA
>JAUEKR010056728.1:0-10564 GCA_031762895.1 Corambe burchi
TGATGATCTTTAATGGAGACTAAACAATGATTAACAGATGTGGTGTGTCTTTAGATGACTGTATAGTAATATTATTGCATTTGTTAGCTGTGTGTTTATGTTTATGCTTATGTGTGTGTGTGTGTGTGTGTTTAACAGGTTTATTATAGGTTTAGGTGTGATGCAAAAAAGATTACATGATATTTTTTAACCTTTCCATATCTTTCGTATTCCTTCATTTTATTATTTTTTGTTGTTTGCACTTGTCTGTCTATGTCATTTTATGTTTTTTTATGTCTCGTTCTTGTTTATCGCTTTAACACTTATTCTCTTTCTTTATTTCTATCTTTTTTGCTTGTTTCCTCATGATCTCTCTCAGTCTCTCTCTCTCTCTCTCTCTCTCTCTCTCTCTCTCTCTCTTTCACTCTCTCTTGCTCTCTCTTTCTCTCTCTCTCTCTCTCTCTCTCTTTCAAAATCTATCTATCTCTCTATCTGTCTTTCGATATCTATATATCTCTCTCTATCTCTGTCTTTCTCTCTCGCATCCTTCTCCTACTCCTCCTGCGTCTTTGTTTCCTTCAATATTCAATATTATGATATCAATATTACTGAATATTATAATATACTCATTTCCTCCTTTTATTTCGCACTTCTGCTCCTACCTGCCTTTTCTATTCACATACTTTGAATGCATCGTAGAATGTCATTAGTAAAGCAGCAGATGAGAAAGCCAGACGCATTCAATTAATTTACGAGATCCTAATTATCTTAGGCTCCAAATAGGTGCGTCGTATTGATCAAGTAAACAGGAAATGCATGCATCGAATGGATAATTATATGAATAAATGGATAAACAAATAAATAGGTAAACAATTAATTACATCAATAAATTAATGGAAATAACATCGTCGGATCATTAATTTATCATCAACCGATATGGCATTAACACTACTGCAAAAAAAAAACAACCTCGTTGAGTTGACTTCTATTTTTTTAAATACTGGGTTATTTTTTAAGATTCTTTATTTATTAATTTATCTATCATAAATTTGTCTATGCTGCTTTTATGTTCCTGTCTTTTTTGTTTGTTTTTGTTAGGTTTTTGATGTTTTTAAATGTATTGTTTTTGTTTTGGCGTGGGTGGGGGCTGGAGAGATGGTTAATGTTTTGCCATTGTTTAGTTGCTGATTATTACTTTTTTTTTTTGTTTCTTGTATATTATGTTTGCTTGTTGTTGTTTTTTTTTTTTTTGTTGTTGTTTTATTTATGTTACTGTCATTATGATCCATTTGCTCCTTGGTTTAAGTAGTTATATGTTTTTATACGTTGTTGGTGGTTTTTGTTTGTGTTTTTGTGTGTTGTTGTTGTTGGAGTTGTTGGCTTGTTTGTTTGTTTTTTTTGTTTTTTTTTTGTAGGTTTTTTTTTTTTGTATGATGCTTTCCTTGTTTTGCGGTTGTTAAATTGCTGCTGTTGTTTCTTTGCTTTTTTGTTTTGTTTATTTATTTGATAGACTGTTGTCGTTCTCATTGCAAGCCTTCCACGATCGTAATTCAATATATTCAATGTAACTTGAGTGATATAACGTCTAATTTCTTATACTAAAAGTCATTATTTGAAAGTTGCATTCTGATTACGATCATTTCATCGAAGGTTATTTCATTTCAGTATTGGTTTACTTATTTCATTAAGTCTATCATTTTTTATTTTTTATTTTTTGGTGAGATTTGCTAAACTACAGGCTATACAATTTGTCAATAGTCTGGCATTTGCTACAAATTCGATGACGATGTTCTATTCAATAGTCAGCAATAAGAAACTTATTCAAATAAGTAGTTGGGGGGAAAAAACAACATTCAACGATATAATTGTAGAATAAGATTTTTTTTCTTCAATTATTTGTATACCTCATTTTAAGTATTGGCGTCAGTGGCGCAGAGGTTAAGGGTCTGGACTTATGATCATGAGGTCGAGGGTTCGAACCCCAGTTGATGCTCTTCGACGTTGTGTCCTTCGGAATGACAATTTACAAACATTCGTCATTCGATTCAGATGTTAAAATGAGTTCCGGTTAACATAACTGGGGAAGTGACCTGTGATGGACTGGCGTCCTATCCAGGGGGGGGGGAATCGTTGATCTTCGTTCGCTTGCGTCATTGAAACCGCGGATAAGCACCAGCCTTATGGAACTTTAGGTCTAAGAAAAACTTACTTTATATATTGTCTAAACATAGATGAACGGAACACATTGCATGCTACTTAAGCTATAATCCTGATATTATGGTACAAAGTACAGAGTGCCATAATATACGCATTCTGAAAAAAATGAACTGCCAGATCAGCGTCTATAAACAACAAAATGGAGAACAGGATAAATAGCATGGATATCAGTAGCA
This sequence comes from Corambe burchi, assembly GCA_031762895.1. NCBI lineage: Eukaryota > Metazoa > Mollusca > Gastropoda > Nudibranchia > Onchidorididae > Corambe > Corambe burchi. The sequence continues at coordinate 2,373 of JAUEKR010056728.1, forward strand.
CCACTTTACCTCAATATCATTATCAAGTATAGGCCTTATTAATTGGCAACAGCATGAATACATCTAAACCTAAATATTGACAACTGTCTAAGCTTTATGTTGTCCCTTTAGATCTTATGCGCATTAGAGAAGCAATTATTGCTGGCTTTCTTAGCGAAATTATTGCGCCGAAAGTATCACTAAAACACTTACAGTTGAAAGAAATTTAGTTATATTTATGTTTAGTGTGCGTGATGCCTTAATGGTATAATGAAAGAAAACATCAAAATGTTGTCAATATAGAGGTTAGGTAGTAAAGGATTGTCTTTTCCTTTTTTGTCAATGATTGCAGCATTACTACTTGTTAACAAGGAAACCAGTCTGGTATGTATCTTTCTTTAGTCCTAGACACCATAAACCGTGGGATCAGACTAGATGTCAGACACCGCCATAATAATTTTATATTAGTGTTATTTATGATTATTAATATTTAATAGTTTCTTGTTCTAGTCGCTAGTACAGCTAACAATGTCATTGTCACTTTGGTCTGGGTCATAGAGGAGCAACACTTTTAAAAAGGAACAAGAGTCTGGGTGATTTCCCTTGTTGTAGTATCAAGTTTAACTGTATTGTGCAACCGTCATGTTGCGTATTATAATCTCTACGATAGGAAAATGTTCTAATTGATAGATAACAAAAAGGAAGGGAAGATGGTGAAGTAAAGAATGATGAGGTTTAAGATGAAGCAGCAAAAAGCTAAAACGAAAGATAAAGAAAACGTCTTAGAATATGTTGCCATCTTGGACGAATAAGAAGATAATAAGCACCTGGTTTATGAAAAGAAGATGATGAAAGAAAAACAGGAAAAAGTCTTTCTAAATCCATGGTATTCTAAAGCATTGTCTTCGTGGGTAAAGTTGAAAGTCACTTTAAGTCAATGTACCGGAGGATCGAATGATATAAGAAAAATAAAATTATGCACCTTAAAGGTGGTGATCAAACAAAGTTCAAAGTACTCTAGCTTAACATAGTTGTTTTTCTGGGGGGTGGGGGTGTTCTGTTGTGGGAGAGTGGGGATCTGTATTAAATGGTTGTTAATCCCATGGTTTAAGCTGTTCAAAGGCCATTTTTCGGTGCAGTGAATACCAAATGGTGCACATTTAGGTGAGGTGATGCATTACGTAAAGGGTATAAATATCATTGAGGACCTAACACTGTGAAGAACTTTGATTGGAATTGACTCTGAAACCCCATAGGTAGCTCTGATACTGAATGAGTACCGCGCCGATGCAGCTTTTTTATTTTTGTAGATCACTATGCCATTACACCTGTCATGATGTCTTGACATGATGAAGTTGGTAAAGGTACCGATACTTGTTTCCAGCAACTTGTTATGTAGATTTTTTAAAGCCCTAGACTCTAGGTTTTAGCGAGGAAAGAAAATGTCATTCCTTGGTGAAGCCAAATCCTAGCGACCGGAAATTCGTTTGCTTGTCGTTGTTGTTGTTTTATTTGTGTTTTGTTTATTGTGATATAAAAGTCTATGGTTTCATAATTACGGCAGGCATTATTTTTTCTTCAGATACTTACCTGAAAACCTGCAGCACTTGAGTTTATAGGATGGCACAGTGAAAGGTAAATAAAATTTATGACTAGCTAAACAATTGATGACAGTGCCGGTGGAAGTTGTAGTAAGCTATTTTTTAGATCAGATGAGGGGTTTCTTTTACATAAAAACCTAGAAAAGCTGATTCTGATTTCATGCCGATGGTAATCAGCGCGACTGTGACCGGCTCCGTTGCTCACTATAGGTTCGATTTGCAAGCAGCGGAAATAAGCTAAGCGAATCTGCCCAACTATGGCCGTACCCATAGAGGTCTAGAGCAATGGTTTATTCACATGACAAGCTACCGATGACAAATAGTTACCGCTCCATCTTCACTATTGCCTCGAATTAGCTCCCGTAACAAGCAGAAGGGCCGTGACCTTTATTGATAGGGACAAGACTTCTATCATATTCTATTCTCACCTTCTTGGCTGTTTTCATAATTTGCTTTGTATTTTAACTCCTTGACATACTGACTGGTTGTATTTTACATCATCAAAGATGGCGACCACCTGTGCGTTTGTTTGTCCTCTAGATTGGGGTTAACTCTTAGCCGTTGTAATATAATATAGAATAACGAATATGTTAACTATTTCCTGTTATTGGGGTCACAAGCTATGGGAATTATGTAAGGAAATGGATAACCTGTCAATCTGACAATATGCTATTATGAGACTAAACGCTAGGGACATTGTTATATTCTAGGGTGGTGCACCATAATATGATTTGCAATATTACGTAATTTACAAGATGTTGGGTCTTGTTATTCATGTATTATATCGGGTGCAAAAAAAGTACTGCACTTTGACATGGTGTGGCGTCAGTGGCGCAGTGGGTAAGGGTCTGGGCTTATGATCATGAGGTCGTGGATTTGAACCCCGGTCGATGTGTTACGGCATCGTGTCGTTGGGAAAGACACTTAACACACATTCCTAACTCGACTCAGGTGTTAAACTGAGTACCAGTTAATGAGACTGGGGAAGTAACCTGCAATGGACTAGCGTCCTATCCAGGGGACATCATTGAGCTTTGCTCACTTTGGTTAACGAAACTGAAGATAAGCACCGGCCTTATGAATCTTTAGATCTAAGAAGAGCTTACTTACTTACTTTGACAATGAATGAATTTCACGTCATCCCCAAGTGTAATTTTTTTTCCCCACCCTTAACCGAGGATTACTTAAGTTCAGCGCCGCAATGTAAGAAAGAAGTTCAAATTATCTTGCTCAAAGATTCATCAGAATCAGCATACCTCAGTCGAAAATCGAACCACTTTCGATCCGCTGTCCATTGATCTAACAACTCGGCCATCTGTCAATATTATTATAGAATGAATTAAAATAATGTTTGATGTCGATACGCATTTAAAGGATGGATGGGTGTGAGGGGTTTCGATGGGTTTTGGAGCATTTGCCTATTATACTCTAGATTCAACTCTAAACGAGGACGATTTGTGCCACTGAAGGATTTGGCTATAGCGGTTCATGCTAGCCTAGCATACTTTGTCAATATGGCGTAAGGTAATCATAAGCCTAAGCCTATGTTACTTTAAAAAAAAACACCCATAAGAATAGCTAGTATCTTAGCTCCCGCAGCATTGAAGAACTTGGTCTGGAGAGCATATTAGGTCAATTATGGTTTGGAGCGTCTATTTCATTTAAGATAAACCGACAACTAAGGGTACCCCGTGACTTATTGATCTTTCCTTTTGCTAACCGTACTAGAGCATTGCTTTTTGTTCTGTAATCATGTACTTCACTTTTCACAAGGTAATATCAATATAATTGGCCAATTTCTTGTGTATCATCCTTTGAGCTATGTGCCCCAGTAGGCCAGTAGGTAATAAGTACATCTTTTGATTTATAATTAACACAAGTACTTATTGTTTTAAGATCTGGTTCTCACCTAATATTGCATATTTATGATATAATTTTCACCTACCTTTGAGAGTAAGGTGCTTAGCCTTTTATCTTTGTACCATTAATACTATCTTAGTAAATTGGGGAGTGTTGATTAAAAATGCTCAAGTGCAATCTAACATATTTGATTTGGTGTAATGTTATAATAAGTATTTGAGAATCGAATACCACTTCCTCACATAGAATTAGTTTTTTTTCCACTCAGGAAGCGTTTCCCGATTTTTGTCACGTGACCTAGGGACCATGAATGTAAACAATAGAGAAACTAGACGGTCTATCTCAAACTCTAGTCTAGGCAAGACTGTATTAATGTATATTAATTAGGTCACGTGACGTAGGTAGTTGTGAAAGAAAACCACCATCATCAATGAAGATAGACCTAGGCCTAGACTAGAGCTTGAGATAGACTGTCTTGTTTCTCTATTATTGTAACGCCCCCTGAGAAGAAATACATAATACTAATTATCAGATTAGCATTTGAGCGTTTATAACGAAACTGATTGATTATAACACCAGGTTAAGCTGATTGAATCTATTGGTGGTGTCTTTGTTTGTTGTTGATTTTTTTTTTCTTCTCAAAAGGTTATATTCGATTTCTTAAGCCCATTTAATATCAAGTTTTCAATTGTGCAGCACTAGTAAATAGTTCTAACAATAACTTAGTCTAGACCTAATTACTGCCGCTATAAATTTTACCTTATCTCTTAGCTCAAATACGCTCGCTTCGCAGCTTAAGAATGGGACTCAGACATAATTCAGATAGACTTAGACTCTAGGAGTCTCGCGCACTACATAATACATTGTGAATCACCTCATGACGAATGGAGCTGTTTGGGCAGCTCTATGCCAGAAACCGTATATAACATTTTAAAATTTGTATACTGTCTCTGTTTATACCTAGTTAATGCGGTACTTTAGACGACATAATACAATAGACCTTCGACAATTGAGGCTATTTGGGGAGATAGGAAGATTGTCCCGACTAGCCGGGTTTCGTAATTGCTGAGGTAAAATGTAATAATCTTACAGTTGATAAACTGGGAATTCGTGCCTTTTTGCAGGGTTTCGATTTGCTGATGGCTCAAAGTACTAAGGTTCCACTGTTTTTTGTTGGGGGGGTTTCATTTTGAAAGAAAGTCTCGCGCTAACCTTCCCTTCCATTGCGCATGAGACCTCTGATATCACCTAAAGATTAACCAGATGGCGGGAGAAGTTCATGCATCCGCTTTATAATTTACGAACTGCTTAGATTAGCCTTAGTTGATTTAGTCTGCGATTTGTTTATTGTAAAATCTAGATTCGTTTGTTATATTATTATTGTTGTTTACGAGGCCTTAATTAGTCTTAGTACAGACGGGATCCGGGGGTGCAGTGACGAAAGTGGGCGGTGAGATGCTATAATACCAATAAAGACAAAAAAGACGTAATCTTATCTAGACGTCTCTATCTACTCTACGTTTCACTGGCCCGGGGGCTTTGATTTAAGAATAGAATAATTCTGGCTTATCTAGAGCGCAGAAAGTTAAATGTACGCACTTTATAGTAATAAACATGGTTCAAGTCCTGAAAGAATTAGAAATAAATGGAGAAGAATGAAGGGCGATTCAGAAAGGATAGATAAATACAGAGAGTACAATATATTATAGTGGGAACAACATAATCCTAGAATTGAAATAAAGAGTGAGAGAGGTGGAGAGAGAGATAAAAAGAGAGAGACAGAGAGACATAGATATATATTATTTAAAGAGAGGGATAAAAAAAGCACCTATGAATATGCATATATAACTAATTTTACTATAGCGAGTATTATTATTGTTGTTTGATTTTGTGTTTTTGTTGTTTTTTGTGCCTTTAGTATTGCATTTAAATTTAGCATTGAAGAAAAGATTGGTTATATAAAGAATACAATATTCTCATCCAATAATGGTCGCTTCTTAAGGTATTGAAAGTGCGTCAAGAATACCATCATGTTCATTCTTCACCGAGAATGGTCATTGAATATTGAGCTAGCGAGCCATTCGTTCCTTTCTAAAAATTATTCATTATATAACCTATAATCAGAGCGAGAAGCTTTGGAAGATTTGACTTTCATTCATTGGAAGATCATCTTGGTTTTAGGAATAAAACGTTCATTGTTTCCCTTGGTTTCGTTATATGGCCCATAAATCACTCATTTCAAAGAGGATAAGAACCCACATCCTTTCAAAACCTTTAGATCTGATGCATTATCAACTAAATAATGTGTGATTCAAGCTGGTAATACCCTACACACACAGAGCGAGGCTTTATTCATTGTGGAATTGTGGGATTCGGTGGCTTTAAGCGCAATTATATAATAATTTTGTTCGTATTTCAAAGAAGATAAAGTGATGTGGGTAGATGAAGAGAAGAGAAAGATAGAGTAAAAGAGAAAGAGAAGGCTAGAGATATAGAGATAGAAAAATAGAGATAATAGATAAATCATAAGAACACAAGAAAGTGTGGGAGAGCTACCAAGTCAAATCTTCAATCTTACATAATTCCATCTATACATTATATGGCCAGGTACTCATTACGTCTAAGTGAGGTGGGGGAAGTATAACTAAAGAATCTTTCTCCGCTTGAAACTTGCGTCATCGCTAGAACTGACGATCTCTTTATCATGACCTGTGCGTCTTACTCTTAGATCACATAGCTATACCTTTCATCATTATAATATTATAAGAAGCATCTATAAATAAATTAAATGTAATACTCTCGAGCCTGATTGACTTAAAAGTTGCAGCATTTTTTTTTCTTCTTCGAAATATCGATCTATATAGCATTGTACGCTTACCAGACTTAGGACATAGTCTATAACTGTCGTCTAAGGCGAAGGCCATAGTAGCGGCAGATACTTTTTTCAGATTTCTACCCCTGAAAACCTGCAGCACTAGAGCTTATGGGATGGCACAGTGGAAGGTAAACAAAAGTATTATAGGTAGACATTTGAGGTCAGTGCCGTGCCGGTGGAAGTTATTTTTAGATCAGATGAAGGGTTTCTTCGCATAAAAAACAACAGAAAAGCAGATTCTGATTTCCTGCCGATGGTAATATGGGCGACTGTGACCGGCTCCGTTGCTTACTGTAGGTTCGTTTTACAAGCAGCGGAAATAAGCTAAGCGAATCTACCCAACTATCGCCGTTCCCTAAGTCTTCTTCCATGAATCACGCACCCCTGATGACCAACAACAATACACGGATTTGAAAACGGTATCCTATGCGGACATAATAATATCATCAAAAGGCCGTGCCGACAATAAATGATTGCCATAAATTATCCTATTTTTTGGCTACCGGAAGTGTTATGCAGAGTCTTAAACGGGAAATGACCACCACGGCGATGAACAAGAGAGTGAGGTGAAAGAAGGGAGAGAGAGAGAGAGAGAGAGAGAGAGAGAGAGAGAGAGAGAGAGAGGGGGGGGATATCTTGAGACGAGAATTCAGAATTGTCCATTTTGAAAGAGTTATGGCAACTATCCATCATGCTTCACCACCGTTTTTCGCTATCATCTTATTTTTTTTTAATTGCTTTTTGCTATTATCATTATTATTATTACCATGATTATTATTATCATCATTCTCGTTCTCATTCATATCAATGGAAAACCGTGTTGCTATGATGAGAAGCAGCGATTGTTTGAAGCTTCATTGATGGCTTTATGCAACTTTTCCTCCAAGCTGGTTAAGTATCAGTATACCATAGAAGAGCAAGATGGATCAATAAAAATAGAAACAGGTTTGAATTCGCTCTACATTAAGAAGACAAAGACAAAAAATGAATGTTTCGATAAGAAACGCTCTGTCAGCAGGCAGATAAACAGACAAGATAGTTTATTCCTTCAAACTGGTTAGGTAGTCTTTTAAAGCCAATGTCTTCTGGAGATCTGGAAGTCGAATGGATTTTTTTGTTGTTGTTGTTGAAAAATATGGATAAAATGTCATAGGTTTGATTGTGTTATATTATATTATATCATTGTGACTGTCATTTAAAACTATCAAATTATTGATCAGTCATATTTCGCCAAATAGTTTAAATGATCATGAGGCACATAATTTAATCTGCGAGGCCTTACGCGCATCATGCACATTTTGATGATTACAAGTTAACTTCATTGATAGGATCACCATAATCAATATAAATAACTTGAACATGCGCGCCAACAGTAATACTCAACTAGTTGAGTCAGTTGGCAATTTGAAAGAAGAAGAAGAACATATCGTTATTTGTGATCCGATGCTCTCTGCGCTTAAAACGTCTTTTGCAAGAAGCCTTGTAAGAATTTTTAAGCATAGTACGTGTGATGTATGACTGCCAAGCATAATAATAATATATTATCCATTTTGCTTTACTTAGTTCTTGGGTTCTTCTTCCATGGGGAGCTGACACTTCATTCCTGAAGATTTCTCAGAGGTTTGCATACATTCCCTTAAAAGGGCCAATCACCATTTAACAGATTATGATACTCTTGGCGTCTAACACCTTTGGTAACAAGAATAACCCGTTACAAACATTTATATTTATTGTCGTCTTGTGCGCGTGATCCCTTGAGCTATATAATATTATCGTCTACCTCATTGATCCAATTAAATCTGATAATGAATCAGGTATACTCTTGCATCAAAGTGCGGAAAGGTTTAAAAGCGTGTGAATTTATTTATATCATAAAT
>JAUEKR010056839.1:0-10562 GCA_031762895.1 Corambe burchi
TTCTAGCTCTAGTTCTAGCTTTAGTTCTAGCTTTAGTTCTAGCTCTAGTTCTAGCTCTAGTTCTAGCTTTAGTTCTAGCTTTAGTTCTAGCTTTAGTTCTAGCTCTAGTTCTAGCTTTAGTTCTAGCTTTAGTTCTAGCTCTAGTTCTAGCTCTAGTTCTAGCTTTAGTTCTAGCTTTAGTTCTAGCTTTAGTTCTAGCTCTAGTTCTAGCTTTAGTTCTAGCTTTAGTTCTAGCTCTAGTTCTAGCTCTAGTTCTAGCTTTAGTTCTATCTCTAGTTCTAGCTCTAGTTTTAGCTTTAGTTCTATCTCTAGTTCTAGCTTTAGTTCTAGCTTTAGTTCTAGCTTTAGTTCTAGCTTTAGTTCTATCTCTAGTTTTAGCTCTAGTTCTAGCTCTAGTTTTAGCTTTAGTTCTATCTCTAGTTCTATCTCTAGTTCTAGCTCTAGTTCTAGCTTTAGTTCTATCTCTAGTTCTAGCTCTAGTTCTAGCTTTAGTTCTAGCTTTAGTTCTAGCTTTAGTTTTAGCTTTAGTTCTAGCTCTAGTTCTAGCTCTAGTTCTAGCTTTAGTTCTAGCTTTAGTTCTATCTCTAGTTCTAGCTCTAGTTTTAGCTTTAGTTCTAGCTCTAGTTTTAGCTTTAGTTCTAGCTCTAGTTTTAGCTCTAGTTCTAGCTTTAGTTCTAGCTCTAGTTTTAGCTTTAGTTCTAGCTTTAGTTTTAGCTCTAGTTCTAGCTTTAGTTCTAGCTCTAGTTCTATCTGTAGTTCTAGCTTTAGTTCTATCTCTAGTTCTATCTGTAGTTCTAGCTCTAGTTCTAGCTCTAGTTCTAGCTCTAGTTCTAGCTCTAGTTCTAGCTCTAGCTCTAGCTCTAATTCTAGCTCTAGTTGTAGCTCTAGTTTTAGCTCTAGTTCTAGCTTTAGTTCTAGCTCTAGTTCTATCTGTAGTTCTAGCTTTAGTTCTAGCTCTAGTTCTAGCTCTAGTTCTAGCTCTAGTTCTAGCTCTAGTTCTAGCTCTAGTTCTAGCTCTAGTTCTAGCTCTAGCTCTATCTCTAGTTCTATCTCTAGTTCTAGCTCTAGTTCTAGCTCTAGTTTTAGCTTTAGTTCAATCTCTCGTTCTATCTCTAGTTTTAGCTCTAGTTCTAGCTCTAGTTCTAGCTCTAGTTCTAGCTCTAGTTCTAGCTTTAGTTCTATCTCTAGTTCTAGCTCTAGTTCTAGCTCTAGTTCTAGCTTTAGTTCTAGCTCTAGTTCTAGCTCTAGTTCTAGCTCTAATTCTAGCTTTAGTTCTATCTCTAGTTGTAGCTCTAGTTCTAGCTCTAGTTGTACTCTAGTTCTATCTCTAATTCTAGCTCTAGTTCTAGCTCTAGTTCTAGCTCTAGTTCTAACTCTAGTTCTATCTCTAGTTGTAGCTCTAGTTCTAGCTTTAGTTCTAACTTTAGTTCTAGCTCTAGTTGTAGCTCTAGTTCTAGCTCTAGTTCTTGCTCTAGTTGTAGCTCTAGTTCTAGCTCTAGTTTTAGCTCTAGTTCTAGCTCTAGTTCTATCTCTAGTTCTAGGTCTAGTTCTATCTCTAGTTCTATCTCTAGTTCTAGCTCTAGTTCTAGCTCTAGTTTTAGCTCTAGTTCTAGCTCTAGTTCCATCTCTAGTTCTAGCTTTAGTTCTATCTCTAGTTCTAGCTCTAGTCTTAGTCTTAGTTCTAGCTTTAGTTCTAGCTTTAGTTCTAGCTTTAGTTCTAGCTCTAGTTCTAGCTCTAATTCTAGTTCTACTTTTAGCTCTAGTTCTAGCTCTAGTTCCATCTCTAGTTCTATCTCTAGTTCTAGCTCTAGTCTTAGTCTTAGTTATAGCTTTAGTTCTAGTTCTAGTACTAGCTCTAGTTTTAGCTCTAGTTCTAGCTCTAGTTCCATCTCTAGTTCTATCTCTAGTTCTATCTCTAGTTCTAGCTCTAGTCTTAGTCTTAGTTCTAGCTTTAGTTCTAGCTCCAATTCTAGCTCTAGTTCTAGCTCTAGTTTTAGCTCTAGTTCTAGCTCTAGTTCTAGCTGTAGTTCTAGCTCTAGTTCTATCTCTAGTTCTATCTTTAGTTTTAGCTCTAGTTCTATCTCTAGTTCTAGCTCTAGTTCTAGCTCTAGTTTTAGCTTTAGTTCTAGCTTTAGTTCTAACTCTAGTTCTAGCTTTAGTTCTATCTCTAGTTCTATCTCTAGTTCTAGCTCTAGTTCTAGCTCTAGTTTTAGCTCTAGTTCTAGCTTTAGTTCTAGCTCTAGTTCTATCTCTAGTTCTAGCTCTAGTTCTAGCTCTAGTTCTATCTCTAGTTCTAGCTCTAGTTCTATCTCTAGTTCTTGCTCTAGTTCTAGCTCTAGTTCTATCTCTAGTTCTAGCTCTAGTTCTATCTCTAGTTCTAGCTTTAGTTCTATCTCTAATTCTAGCTCTAGTTCTAGCTCTAGTTCTAGCTCTAGTTCTAGCTCTAGTCTTAGTCTTAGTTCTAGCTTTAGTTCTAGCTCTAATTCTAGCTTTAGTTCTATCTCTAGTTCTAGCTCTAGTTCTAGCTCTAGTTCTAGCTCTAGTTCTAGCTCTAGTTCTAGCTTTAGTTCTAACTCTAGTTGTGGCTTTAGTTCTAGCTCTAGTTCTTGCTCTAGTTCTAGCTCTTGTTCTTGCTCTAGTTCTAGCTCTAGTTCTAGCTCTAGTTCTTGCCTCTATATTTCTACTTCACATCACACCCACGTCCTATTGTGTTTTTGGGAGGGGGACAATTTAGGGGCAAATTTTCAGTGGTCGATAGAGGGAACATCAAACTTTGACAGAGCATAATATCATCCCAAAATCTGCCTCTCATTCAATTGGTTCTAGTTTTATCTCAAGTTTTAATTTTAGTTATAACTTTAGCTCTAATTCTAGGTTTTACTTTTTCTATACGCCATCCTCCTCTTCCTCGTCTTGTGCTTTTTAGTGCAATTTGCGATGGTCGATACAGAAACAATATATTTTTACATCATAAATTAAATACATTCCAAGACTTGCCTCCATTTAACTATTTCTAGTTTTAGGATCTATTTTTAGTTATAACTTTAGTTATGATTCTAACTTTTTTTTTATTTTTACATCACCTCTCCTCTTTTCTTCCTCTTGTGCACAATTTCCAGTGGTCGATACGGGAACATGATATTTGACATAATTAATTTAATACATCCAAAGATCTGCCTCCATTTAACTATTTCTAGTTTTATTATCTGTTTTTAGTTATAACTAGTTAGAATCCTAGCTTCTATATTTTACATCACCCCTTCCTCTCTTCCTCTTGTGCACAATTTCCAGTGGTCGATACAGGAACAACAATCTTGACATCTGACGAACGCCCTCTTAAGGAAGTTTATCGGCCGTTTTACATCCGTAGTGGTCGGATAATGTGATTTGTATTTGTGATTGTGATAATATACATTTTATACGTGTATATTTTGTTTTGTTTGAAATAATAGGAAGTGCAGGAGAACTTTGTAACAATATAGTTATATTAAGACCCTATTATTGATGATATAGTATTTAAAAACAAGAACCAGTTTGTTACATCTCAACGCGTCAGAAAAAAGAAGAACGAAGAGGCAAAACTTACCACACACTAGATAATTATTTGTACTTTAGTTGAAGCAAGAAAAGAAAAGAAAAGCAGGAATTGTACGAAAAACATTTACATTCCTTAATATAAATAAAATTTACAATAGCAAGAAAAGACCACATGAAAAAAATTCTGGAAATAGAAGAACTTCTATAAAATAAAATAAAAATTTCACACCAAAAAGAAGTAATAATTTCACGAGAGCAACAGCAAAAAAAAAAATTCAACAAAGGAGAAGCATTTCAAAAAGACTTAAAAGAAAACCCGCCACAATATTAAGAAATTTCGTGCAGGTTGTCATGCTGCAACGCCTGTGGTTTCTGCTTACCCCTTACCTCCTCTACCTTGTCACCGTGACTGCGTGGGGTGTGGAGGACCGTTACCATGACTACTGCGTCATCGGAGCCGGCCCCAGCGGCTTACAGCTCGGACATTTTTTGCAGAAAGCAGGTCGGGATTACGTCGTCTTTGAAAAGTCCAACCAATCTGGTAAGAAAAAGACCGAATTTGATAATTGCGATGCTTTTATTTATTTATTTTTTTTTTTTTAAATTTTCTTTTGTAAGTTTGCGCGAGTGGGTGGGGGGGGTGGGGGTTGTTATAATGCTTTTTCTGTGATTTGTTTTCTTCTTGTTATTGTTATTTTTTGTATTTGTTTTTTGTTCTTTTTTTATATTATAATTGTGGACTTTTTTGTTTTGTTTTTATTGCTTTCTTCTTGTTTTGCTTTGTTTTGTTTTTGTTGGGGAGTGTTTGTTTTTGCTAACGGTGTGTGGGTCTGTCTGTTCAATGCATTTCACTTTACTGTCTTTCTTCTTCTTCTTCTTCTTCTTCTTCTTCTTCTGTTATGTTCTTTGTTCGCATTTGTTATGAGTGATGTTCGAGCCCAATCGAAGCAATACTGACGTTTCCTTGGGAAAGACAATCCTCACACGCACACATACTTCATTCCATATTTGGATTACAAAATCTCCAGATGGTGATACCACTATGTAAACGCTGCCAAATTGACTTTTTTCTGTTTACACAATGTGTATTAAGTGGGCACTCTGCGTATATATTTCATATTTTAATTATAGCCTCTTTTACAAATATACACTGAACCAGTACATGAAAAATGAGACATTGGTTCTGTAGTCTAGTGGTAAGGCACTCAGCTCGTTATCGAGGGGTCGCTGGTTCGAAGCTGCATAGGTCGGTGCAAAGTTAAACCCCATTGGGAAAAGTTTTTTTACTCACATTATCTCACCCCATTCAGGTGTAATCTACATTCGGCCATAGACAGTGATGAATATTGTGAGAATGCTAGAATGACGCTCCTTCCAGGCAGATATTCTGTATGCTCCACAAGGAGTTGAGATGTTAATTGAACTAACTGGCCTATATGTGACCTCGCTTTGCAGAAGAGTTGCCGTAAATGGTGTGTCATTTTAACCATTATATTATTATGATCTTTGTGTATTTATTTCCTCAAAACAGGCAACTTCTTCCAGACGTACCCACGCCATCGTCGCCTGATCAGCATCAACAAACGGTTCACTGGCCAGCACAATGTAGAGTTTAACATGAGGCACGACTGGAACTCTCTTTTATCTGATGATGAAGAGCTTCTTATGACCAAGTACTCAAAGGACATGTTCCCGCACACGGACGTGCTGCTCACCTATCTCAACGACTACCAGGTACGTACGTGTGTGTGCGCGCGCGCTGTTGGGTGTTTGAATTTTTGTTGCGATTGCGGTGTTGTTAGTTGCTTTAGTGGAGGAGGGTTTGTTTTTTTGTTGTTGTTGTTTTAGTTTAGTTTTTTGTTTGATTGGTTATGGTTTATTTTTTTATTTTTTTTTTGTTGTTGTTTTATTTTTGTTTTTGTTTCTTTGTTGGTTTGGAGAGGAGGGGTTGCTTGTTAGTAACTTGTTAGTAACTTGTTTTTATTCTGTTTGCTGTTGTACTTCTTTGTTTTACTTGTACCCTTACTCATTAATGTTATATTGATTTCTTATTTCAATCATCCAGCTTTTGAAAGAAAAAAAATTATATAGCCATAATAAATAGTGACCATATTTTACGTCTTTTTTTCTTCTTTCTTTTATTTTCTTCATTTCTTTCTTTCAATGAAGTTTTCTGATCCAGTAATATAGTATCGTGCTTACATTAACTTATATAATATATTAAGCTTGTTCAAATATGATTGTGGTTTAAGTTAAAGATTATAATTGCCAAGAGCAGGTTGCTTAAAGCTATTGTTCATATTATACTACGGAAAAAAACAGCAACACAATTGTGATAGAATGCATGCTAAAAGCAACACAATTGTTTCGAGGAGAGAGAGTGAGTGTGTGTGTGGGGGGGAGAGACAGAGAGAGAGGCAGAGAGAGAGAGAGTGAGTGTGTGTGTGTTGGAGAAACAGAGAGAGAGACGCAGAGAGAGAGACAGAGAGAGACAGATAGAGACAGAGAGAGACACAGAGAGAGACAGAGAGAGACAGAGAGAGACAGAGAGAGAGTGAGTGTGTGTGTTGGAGAGACAGAGAGAGCGACGCAGAGAGAGAGACAGAGAGAGACAGAGATAGAGACAGAGAGAGACACAGAGAGAGAGAGACAAAGAACGTACCAGAGACGAAGACAGAGACAGAGATAGAGAAAGAGATAGGTAAAGAAAGAGAGAGAGATTGCAGCTTTATTGTTTGCATCGATCACACTCCGTGATGTAATAATGATAAAGAATTCTTGAAATAAATCTGGTATTAGTAGCGCAGCCACTTTTTACTGGGCTTATGATAATCGGGTCGCAAGTTTGAGTCCCGTTAGCAACTTTGCGGTTCTGCGTCTTATGGAAAGACATGTCTCATTCCTCATCTATCGTGGGTGCTTAAAAGAGTTCCGGTTTTTACACTGTGTGGTAGTGAACTTAAGATCAAGTTCAAGTTCAAGTTCAGTTTATTCATCCCCGTGGGGAAATTCATCCAGCGCCGTATCCAGATGGAGAGGTCATGGATATTTCTCTTATTTTCACCGTAGAAACCAAGAATAAGCACCGATCTTACTGACCCTGCCTTTGTTTAAAAATATTTTAGTTGATCATTATAATATCATTTTGTGGTCGAAAGTTTACCATCAATATAATATTTTGATGCCATATTCCTTTTTCATTTTATTGTTAACGATTGCTGTTTGTAAGAAGTAAGAAGCTATTTATATTAACGTTTACATTACATGGTGAATCTTATATAAAGATATCCTTTGATGTTGATTATAATCAGTTTGTTGATGCTTCAAAAATCAATGTGTGGATGGTGGATATGCTTTGTTGATGTTTCAAGTTCTATGATGCTATTGAGTAGCTCTGTAATAATCTGTAGTCTTATGGGCACACACTTGACTAGTGGATGAGGGGTCCTAGGTTCCATTCCACATGAGCAGCAACACAAAGCTTATATCCCTGAGGGTGAAGAGAAGATAGAGAGAAAGAGAGAGATAGAGAGAGAGAGAGAAAGAGAGAGAGGATATGAGAGATAAAGAGAGAGAAAGAGGGAGAGAAGAGAGAATAAGAGAGAGGGGAACAGAGAGAGAAATATGAAGGGATATAAAGATAGGTTTTATGTTCTTTTACTCGCCTCCCTCAAGTGCAATGAGTACCAGGCCATTCACAAAGATATATATTGTAAAAATGCTAAAATAACGTGGATTTCATAAATAATTTATTGATGCTTTTAAATGAGTTGAGATGATATTGGAGAAAGCTGGTCTATCGGGCACCCTATCGGGGCTCTTTTGTAAAGTACTTTGAGCATTTAAAAAAAGTGCATTTACATTGTGCATGTATCCTCGAAGTCCCAAGGCGCTTTATATTTCATTTTCTCCCTTAGCCATCACCAAACATTTAACATTGACGAGACATTCGCCTGTTAGACGGATTTTTTAAAATTCGGATACGACAGCTGTTTTAACGGCCAGGTACACTATTTCAACATAGATCAAAGCACTATATATCAATGCTGTATTTTTTATTATTATGTATAATTTTGTTGTTGACGATGTTTTATGCTGAAGTTGGATGAAAAGCGTTGGTGGTAACGCCATCATAAATAGCTAATCGTTTTTACACCTGTTGGAACCTTGGAACTAGGGAATCAAAACTGAAACCTGATGATTTTATTGTATACACAGTCTATTTTATTAACGAAAGAAAAGGGGAAGAAGAAGAGAGAGATAGAGAGAGTCAGAGAGATAGAGAGGGAGAGAGAGGGAGAGAGAGACAACCAAAGAAAAAAGAATGAAGAGTGAGGGACAGGGAAAAAGAAGAGAGAAAGAGAGAAAGAGATAAGGAGAAAGTAAAGAGAGACAGACAGCCAGACAGAGACTGATAGAGAAAAATAACGAGTTAAGAGAGATAGACGAGAAAGGGAGAGAGAGAAAGAAAGAAAGAAATAATAATATTGCGGCGATTCTCCTGACCTCGATTCTTTCCTTGGAAATCTGTGGTTTTCTCTTCGGCAAGAAATATTTGCATGGATAGCCTCTCTCAGCTCTGGTAAAGTAGATTACCAGGCATTTAAGATAGTTGTAAGTCCGGCATTAACACGCCTAACATGAAATTGTCCCGTCAGTGTTAAATGTTAGCTGTTCGCTTGTAAGTAGATGCTACTATGTTAGGTGCTTGATTAATCGGGGACACAAGTTCACTATATAAGTATGATCTTAGCAATATGTTTATTAGACTGCATAGAACAGTAAGAACAGTAGTTATTACGATCTTAATCAAAGTCAAGTCGTCTGCTAGTTATTTTGGCACTGAATCGCCTTCCAGCCCCAAATCTCCATGGCAACCACATATTATTCCCAGACTTACGATTAGATATGGAGAAGTGCGTTTTATTCCATTCACCTTTCTATACATCCATATAGTATCTTCATCTATTTATCTTGTCCTTGTTATACTCCTCAGGTTAAAAACAAGAGTTATTATTCTTGTCGACCACCTCCATCCAAAACACTTCACAGTCTTCCTCACCACCTTCTAATCCCCCAAAACGCCCCCCCCCCCCGCAGCAAGCATAACAACAACAACAAAAAACAAAAACTATTTCTCTACTGCTACTTCTATTCTTACAACTAAGTTTTTAATGCTGCTGCTGCTATCTATTACTTTTATTATGATTGTTGATACAGCTAGTGTTGTGCCTATTACTATATATCTGATCGTTACTTCTGCTGATACTGCTATTACTAATACTACTTCAACTATTACTTCTACTACTCCTACTCCAACAACTAATACTGCTTCTACAACTTCTATTACTATCACTACAGCTATTACTACCACTACTAGTACTACTTCTACTCTTTCTTCTACTTCTACTACTACTACTACTAAGTTATTACCACTACTACTACTTTTTACTATTTATACTATTATGTCTGTATTAACACATTTCTACGACTATTTCTACTGATGCTACTATTTACCACTACTATTACCACTACTACTACTACTACTACTACGATTACTACTACTACTACTACTACTACTACTACTACTACTACTACTACTACTACTATTTCTACTACTACTACTGTTATTACTATTAATATCATTAAATTTATGTATTCCTCCAGCTCTACGGTGACATTTTGATGCTTATTAATATCATTATTATTTTTACTATTACTACTACTATCATTATTATTTTTACTACTACTACAGCTGTTTACTAGGACACTAATGATAACAATAATTATACTCTTATCATCTATATGTGCTTTAATATAAGACATCTAATCTTGTATCTCGTTCTACAGCCTACTTCCTCCTACGACAGATATGGCAGCGGATTGTCGTCGTCAAGCCCAAAGAAAAGCTATGGATCCTCTTCTGTGAGTACTATCTAATTAGTTGATCATTTAACAGGATTAACTCTAACCCTCACCCCAACCCTAATTCTAGCCCAAGGAAAAGCTAAGATTGCTCTTCTGTGAGTACTGAATAATTAGTTGTTTAATTTAAAATTAATTTTCTTGTCTGACTTATGTTTGCGTTTCATTCAAAATGTCCAACAGTGTCGCTTCGCTGCTCTGAGAATCCATGACATGTGTGTTTACCAGTGATGTCTGTTTTGTACGAAATATGCTACGTTGTGAGGGTATCGATGAGATTTTACTCTTCTTCTTTTTCTTTCAGTATAACAAATGACTCAATTGGTTGAGTATTGTTGTTGTTGACGCGCATATTCAAATTATTAGTCATTGATTTTGATTTTGATGGTTAATGCTTGTAAAGTCTCTCTTTATTACAATCGACACATTTGTTATGGGTCGAATTATGAAGTATGCTCGAGTTGCTTTGTTTACTTCGTTCCTTCTAAATAAACTATTAACTAAATTGATTTACCTAAATTACTTAATATGTAAGGCATCATATGTGCTAGACTAAGAACATCGCTGGCTTTCTCTGTAGCAAAATCTTCTAGCGGGGCCATGGCCATGGTGGGGCTGATAGCTTTACTTGTTTTCATGTTGTTGTTAGGTTGTTAGGTTAATTGTTAAAAAAAAAAATAAAGCGACCTCAGTAAAACCTAGTTCAAGCAACCTGAAATGTCTTTTTGTTCGGCTGTTTTTTGTTTTGTGTTGATTTTTGTTTGTTTGTTTGTTTGTTTTTTGCTTTTATTTCTTTTGTTCTTCAATTCTTCAACTATAAAGACTTAAATCAATTTTAATTACCTGAAGAGTTATCAGAAACCAAATTTTTGTTTTCAGCTTCACTATATTCAAGAACTTATTATTTAATAGATAGCGATAGAACTTAGCCATCAAACTATATTCAAAATGTGCTATGTAACATGACCACTTAACAAAACAAGTATAATCTAATAGTCCTCGGGCTGACTGGGTGAAACCCTCCCCCCCCCCCTGGGGATTCCATAAGACCTATTTTTTCATATACCTGGATACCTCAGGCAGGAAATGCCGGGTGTTTG
>JAUEKR010056950.1:0-10558 GCA_031762895.1 Corambe burchi
ATTGTATACCTCCATCCTACTTAGATATTTATGAATATAATATGTTTGAACCTAGCTGGACATTCTCTATTTTCATCAATGTTATTACTTTTGTGTCATCTTGTTTTTGGGGTTTGGTATTTAAGCAGCGACAACTAAATAATTACTTTTAAGATATTTAATGAAATCAATGAATATATATTGTAGTACTAATATATCAATAATATATGGGTTAGTATTATTTGAAAGGCCTGGATATAATAAATAAATTGTATCTTTTTATGAGTTATTTATGTGTATCATCATTCTGTTTCTGTAATGAGAGGTAATGGATGTGAAATATTTATTTTTTACTGCATGCATGTGTTTATTTTCAGGTGAATCAAAGTTTGAAGTTCATCTAGAAAGGTCAAATAAATGCTTTGCAAAGAAACCCCTAACTCAGGTAGACCTATTAATGAGATTTCATATATAATGTTGATGTTTTTTGTTTTTGTTTTTTTTAGTTTTATTTAATGTTTTTTTCTTACGAGAAAGAACATGTGGGTTTTTTTTTTCAATTTTAAGTAATCCAGGGATATGATTTATAGCAAGTGTCTCTATACTCATTGAGATCAAACTGGAAAATTAAACTCCACGTCCTGTGTAGTTATGAAAATTGAAATTTGAAAATAGTATAATGATGATTCAACATATTTTAAAAGTAGAAAAAATGTATGTATTCTAATACTGGCCTACAAATAAGCTTTAAAATCTATGAATGCACGCGTGTACAAATAGCTTAAATAAATTTGTATATTATGAAGAAACATTTAGTGGAATAAAATTTTTTCTACATATTTTTTTACAATAATATATTAGAATTACTTAAGTTCTTCATAATATACAATTTTATTTCTGTTGTATGTATACATGTATATTCATATATTTTAATACATATCTTTTTATCTGCTTTTAGAAGCTTCTGACTCATATTATTTTTTAAATTACAATTTTAATAGCTTTTAATTATTTCTTATAGTGAATACCCATGTAGAAAAAATATTTTATTGAATTAAATGTAATTTAAGATACATATATATTGAATTTGGGGTAGTAAATTTCAATATTATAAGAAAACATTTTGTTAGAATCGAATAATAGAAATAGAACAATGGATTTATAGAGTACTAATATTCATTTACATGCTCAATTGCCTTTTTCGGTTTTCCCAAATGATAATCTATTGCAGCTGCTTAATAGCTTTGTTATGACTTGTTTAATATTGTTGAAGTGTTGTTTTGTGCTCTTGTGCTGTTTTTTTTTTAGTCTTTTTTTTTGCTGTTGTTTATTTACCCCCTATACAGCAGAAGGTAGAGTGGGATGATAACAAAGGAAGAAGCTTATTATAGATACCAATTTAATGTGATGTTTCTGACGCTTTAATGTACATCCTATTAAAACAATTTTGTTTCCTTTGGTTGAATAGTGCATTTCCTATAAATTGTAATTACTCTAAATCATTCCTTTATTACCCATTTGTGATATAGTATGTAAAAGTGTTTATTTGTCTTAACAGTTGGCTGCCATCCCAGAGTTGTATATTCTCATCAGTCTCTCAGGTGAGTTGCTTTCAACAAATCGATGACTTGCTTTTACCCATAAACCTTTAATATAATATATAGTCGACTTCTGTTGTAGCGATTTTCGGATGTACCAATCTTATTTTTCATAGAAAACTCCATATATGCAAAAATACCAAAAACAAAGAATGTAGCAATCCTTTTTCTTGTTCCCAACGATATCGCTACAAGTGTAATCGACTCTGCTCTAATTTTCATGATGGCATGTATATTTAAGGGACAAGCAAGCAATCATGAACTCCATCAACTTGAGTGTCTGCAATGTTTCTCTGTATCCAGATCTAATGTTAGGTAGATACTTGTTA
Source organism: Corambe burchi (assembly GCA_031762895.1). Taxonomy (NCBI): domain Eukaryota; kingdom Metazoa; phylum Mollusca; class Gastropoda; order Nudibranchia; family Onchidorididae; genus Corambe; species Corambe burchi. Next base: position 1,907 of record JAUEKR010056950.1, read on the forward strand.
TAAAAGGTTTGTTTTTACCCAAAGAATTTAGGATCAATAGTTGCTCTTGCTAGGCAGTGTCTGACCCTGGCTCTATTCTAAATCATACGAAGGAAGTGGCTGAGTGAGTGGAAATAGAGAGATTTACTTTTACACCTCAATCTTAATCTAAAGACTGAAAGTTTATGATGTTGTGTATATTTCAATAAAAGAACATTGATGTAACTTATACTCGATGGTACTTTGCTATTTGTTTGGGGTGCTTTGGGAGGTTAAATATTCAAACCAATTACCCGGGAATCCTGATTTACGCAGTAAAAATAAAATGTAATAATACAATTGGTTGCCTGGGATTCCATTCCTGTATAAAGTGTTTCCTGATATGTGAAGATCATTATTATTATAGATATTCACGGTTTTTGTGTTGTCCTGTCAATATTCAGTCGTTGGTAAACGTTTTCATTATAATGATATGTTTTATTGATGTGTGTGGTATGTTTTTTTAAATCTAATAAATCAAGGATGGATATCTTCTCTAGTTTCTATACAAAACAGCTGCCGTTATTTACGTTTTTATATTTCATTTTAAATTCTCATCTTTTTTATTTCAGACAATTTAATCAGTGTACATGACTTGTCCACTTTTAACTTGATAACTTGTGTCAACAAAACTAAGGGAGCTAACTTGTTTGCTGTTGATGTCAAGGTAACCATTGATTTGATTAGCATTATAACTATTATGTAGCTTGTGATGAAGCCAAGTATTAGAAGTAGTTCATAATGAGAATGATAATCACAGGCTAATGCACCTAATCATAATACCAACAAGCTATAAATTTTTTTTTGTTAAATTATATAAAAAATTACATCAATAATTCTTTAAATGATATCTAGCTGATGTATTATTCTTTGAACATTTTAGTTTTGATCATGTTTGATACAATCTTGAGGAAGGTATATTTTATCAATAATTATATCATTCTTTGTTAATGTTTTGGTTTCTTGCTCATGATCTAATAATTATCCTGGAGATTGCTAAAGTTTATAATTATAAATTACTATTGTAATATGATATGTCTCTCATTATGTGGAAACATTAGATGTACACTTAAAATAATCCTCATTTGATTTTTGTTTCTAATTTTTAAATCTAGAAAGAGCAATCATTGACTGGAGAAATTCAATATGTTTTACGGATGGGTGTTGCCTCCAAGAGGAAGATCCTGGTAATATCTACATTCCTACATTCTTTTTTATTTAATGACAATTCCTCCTGAACAATTTATATTCCTTTGTATCATCTTGTGGAACGCAGTTCTTAGCCAATTAATTAGATATCTCAAATAGCAACGCAGATGATTACCCTGTACTTAAACAGAGTTTGAGCACCATTCTCTCTGTTTCTCTACAGCGGATCTTTCCTCTTGTGCACCCTGCATGGAACGGAGAGCTGATAACAGGTCTCTTGGGATTTGATGAATTTATAATAAAATGGAAAACAAGATTAAACTCCTACAAAAACATACTCCTCGAAAGAGTTTCAATACTTCTTCTGACTTCGCTACTCTTGTGAAAAAATTGCTAGACTTACATTATTTTCAGAGCACCTTGCTGCAGCATGAACCACATTGCCTTGTAACATTTCTAGTGTAACTTTCCTTGATATAAAATTTACTGTTATTTATTTAAAGAAGGTTTCTAATTTCAAAGGCATGATGTTGACAAAACTTATTTTAATCAATCTTTGTATGGTATTCATATTCATATGTCAATACTAAAGGGAAATTTGGCCTTTTAATTATTTGTTTTATATGCAATACAAGGCAAGAATAGCAAGGTTTAACTACTGTAGTTGTATACGTACATATTAGCCTTCAATATATTGGTGTTTCTTTCTTATTCTTATTGCAGATATTTTATTGGAAAAACAGAGAGTTTCACGAATCAAGGGTAGGTATATTATTATAAAAGCGTTTTTCCATTTTTAATAATGTTAGTAGTGGATTAACATGTTCATTGTGATCTATTTTCATTTTGTAAAATGTATATGTTCATCATTTATTAATCATTTAGTTTCCATTTTTAAATGTTTCCTCTTTCTTTCATTGTATCTTATTGTTATCCTAAAATTAAATGAGTTTTAGATCAATACCTCTTTTGCAAACTTAATCCTGCAAAGTTATCATTTTTACCACTTTTTGTTTTCTTATTTCATGCTGCTAAATTATTTTTTAGTATAATACAATAATATAAACAATGTCACGGTGGTCGAGCGATTTTTGACAGCAGATCAAACGAAGGGTTCTAGGCTCGACTCCTGGTAGAAATATTTTGGTTAACCCTTTATCAAAGTTATTTACTCTAATTGTAAACATTGGGCTGCATTTGACTTTGGTGACGATCTGTTTTCAGTGATAGACCTAAAGACCAATGTCTCCTCAGAAATTAATTTTGTTTTTGATTGTTTTTTTCTTTGTTAAATTATATCAATGTTTGTATAACTTCGATGTAATGTACTTTTTTGTTTAACTCTTTTCAGAATGACCTCAGCTTATATGACTTCCCGTTGGCTTTGTCCTGGTGCAAGGATTCTCTGTGTGTCGGATTCAAGAGAGAATATTACATGATAAATGTGAGTTGGCTCCCTTTTATGTGCAAGGTTTAGAGGCAAGAAACCTTGTCTAGTAATCTGTAGACATTTAACATTTGGTTTATTTGAGTAACAATTTTAATGACTAATAAGCAAAAGTTTTGAGTGAAATAAATAGGCCATTTAGTCTGTGACTAGCTGATGTAAATATTAAGAGTTAGAGGGAGAGAGATGGAGAGTGTTAGTGAAAGAAAAAGGAGATAAATGTCAGTATTTATCAAACAATTTGTAAAGCGCTTTAAGGTATAAACCAAAAAGCACTTTATAAACACCATTTACTACTACTTTTATTATTACAATTGAAAATGCTTTCAAGACAAATGAATTCTGTCATTCATTCCTCCAGTCTAACACCGGCAATCTCAAGGAACTATTTCCTGTGGGCAGCAGTCAACCAGATCCTTTGGTAATTCGTCTCCACGACAACCGTTTGGCCTTGGGCCGTGATAACATGTCCATCCTTATCAACTCAGACGGTGACCCCACACAAAGAGAACCAATCAACTGGTCAGATATTCCATGTGCAATGGGTGAGTGGTGTGGAAGGCATTGATTGAAGCTTTTTAATGATACTTCTACTGGTGTTCTTTCAATTAGCCGATATATTCAATTCTGTTTGAGTATTTGCTGGCTGTGTTGCTTAATAGTAATATGCCTGCCTCTGAAGCTAAAATATTGTATCAAATCTTGATGGATGAGTTTATTTGTTCAGTCTTTTTCATACCCTGATCTAGACTTGCTAATACTCACGTAAATGGCAGAAGACTCTCTAAACATTTATTCTAGGCCTATTGTTGATATATAAAGACTTTCTTCATTAAATTTAAATCGTTTAACCTGCTTTGATTAAGGGCAAGTATTTATGTGTCATTATTTTCATCATGATTCAGTTGATAGATATTATAGTATATCTTATTATTTGATTTGATGAGTGCCAATAATGGTGGTTGAATTCTTTTCTTTTGCCATCAGGTGTCAATATGAACTTAGAATTTTTTGTTTTGGTCTGGTTCATTCTTAATTCTTATCATCAGTGTTTATAATGAAATAGTAGTCTATTATCAAACTATAACATCTTCCTCTGAGCTTCTTATTTGATACTGCAACCAATTCATATTTAATAAAACAAGCAACCATATCATAGACAGCAACCAATAGATCATATTGTACGCAGTGAATCATGTAATGCATTTGGGTGCTTAGATGTGGTAAAAGTAATAATTGAATGACAGAGAAAATCTATTTATACACATGTTATCATCCTCGTCAACATTTACATCCTCAACCTCAAATTCTATGGTCTTTATTTTAAAGGTAATTTTTCCAAGCTATACTGTCTTGCAAACTGTTCCCTAGTGTTACGCTTCACTGTTTTGGTATAGAATCCTTATATTGATATTGATTAATATAATTTGTTACATCTAATTTATGTGTTTTCATCGTTTTCTCATTCAGAACACTGTCCACCTTATTTGATAGCAGTTCTTCCCAAGTACGTAGAAGTGCGCACCTTAGATCCAAAGCGTATGATCCAAAATATCACGTTGCCAAAAGCTCAGTTTATATGTCAAGGAGAGTAAGTATTTCATTTGTTTTGCATATGTCGCATTTATCTTTTTATTCAGGAAGCGATGGTGGCTCTATAAGATTTAATGAGTTGGTTGTTTTTTTTTTTTAAGAAATTAGTGAATGAATTTTATGTCAACGTTTTTTCCCACACATTTTATTCTTATTTATCACCTTTGGTTAGTTTTATATTTGAAGTTCTTTGAGTGCAGAAGTCCTGAAGGTGCTTTCATATTCTATATATTTTGAATATTTTAAAATGATTGGTAGATTTGCAATATGATAATGTTGTTGTTTTTTTTTAATTTTTTTAATTTAGATATACGATGCGATTATTTTTTTTTTGTTTGTTATGTATCTATAATCTTGTTTTTGTTTAATTGTTCAGTCAATTTTGTTCATGATTTCTGTGTTTAACTATTATAACAACTACTGAGTTAATGTAATGTGTTTAACATTTTCAGTGGTTGTATCTATGTGGCTTCCTCAAACAATGTATGGAGACTGGCCCCAACTTCTAATGCTGTTCAAATACGACAGCTACTTCAAAACAAAGACTTTGAGCTGGCTCTTAAATTGGCGGTATGAGTCATTTTTATGTGCAATGCTATTTCATTTGTCTTGTTGTTTTGTTTTGGTTATTATTTGGTGTGTGTGGGGGAAGGGGGAGGGAAGTGTGTAGAGGCATTTGGAAGTTTGTTCATGCTTGTTGTTTTTATGGTAGGATTCTGTTTGTGTCAATGAGCTAAGGAAGATGGATAATAGTTGTAAGCTACATGTGATCTTAAATCTGCATTAATGCTAACTTTGTATATTGAATTTCTATTGCCCCTGAACTTCTTAACATAACCTTAAGGTGGAAATGTAAAGTTTAATCAAATAATTGAAATGTTTGAATTCAACACACTCAACAAATGTCATTCATTTCTTGTTCTGGCTAAATATATTATGTTGAATATATGATGTATAGTTTGGAAATGTTATACCTTTTTATATCCTAGTATTTTTTATAATTTAATAGGGAAGAGCTGTGTAAAGAAAGAAAGAAAATCTCTTATTCTATTGTGATATAATCATTTATTTTATTTATTACTAGATATAAATGAAACAAACTTACAGACTAAAACGTTTTCAAAATATTCTAGTAAAATTATTGAAAACATCCTTTTTGTCAGAAATCAATGTTAATTCAGTATTTTAAACATTTTATATTTTTGTAGGAACTTCCACAAGAAGAAGAAAGTGAGAAAGAGAATCGGATACGAAACATCAAAAACTTGTATGCATTCAACCTCTTCTGTCAACAAAAGTTTAATGAGTCACTTTCTTTGTTTGCCAAACTTGGCACTGGTGAGTTGGGTTTGATTTTAATTGCATGTCTTCATTTAAGCACAGTTTCTTTATTTTGATGTAAAGGCAAAAGGATTTACACTTTAGTTCTTTCTTTTTTTTTTCAATCAGAGAGTTAAAAAGGGGAAGAGGTGAGTAAGGATATCATTCCTGGATCCCATGGTGGTAGTTTACTACTATCATGCAAATTCTAGGACGTAGATCCCGCATTGAATTGAGGTAGCTACTAGTTGATAATTTTATGTGATTCAGCAGCAGAATTCTTTGAATATCATATATTATTAGCAATTAAAATAAAAAGGGTGAAAATCCAGAAATAAACTAATTATTCCAAAATCATTTATTAGTTTAAATTAAGATGTCTCACTGAACTTGTGATTAGATGAGAGAGACTTTAATAGCGAATATCGGGTAGATTTAATAGAGGAAGATCAAGAATACCCTTTTAAAACCTAACAATATTTAGCTTGTCATATCCAAGTGGCAATAAACAACTGAAACTATCTCTATGCACCAAGAGAGAGGTAATAATACTAGGTCTTTTTTATCTTTAATTCAATTTACTACTTTTTTCAAATCTAGTTGTCTAATGGGACTTTTCAGAATTATTAAAAAAATTAAAGTGAACATTTATATAATAGCGCTATCCCACTTATTTTTTAAATGCTCCCACCGCTTTACAAATTATACTGATATATTAATTATTTTAATTCATAAAGAACACAAATTCCACTTTATTCATCCCTGAAGGGAAATTGATGTTTTGTTTTTAACCAGCGCAATTTAAACAATTAGTGTAAATAACCTTGCTCAAGTGTTAACAGGGGGCTCAGTGGTACAGTTGTAAGAACGTCTGCCTCTAAAATCTGGTGGACGCAACTATTTATTCTGCGTTTTTCACACTACTGATCTTAAGGTAAGTAGGACATCTAGTCTGTTTGGATATGGACGAAAAAGCTAGGTCCCGTGTTTACACCCTAAGCACATTAAAAATGCCTTGGTGGTTAAAATCTCAAAGAGCAGCTGCTAAAAGCTACCATCCGGACAAAATTCTAAAAAATTTTACCCAGTCAACAGTAATACTCAAGCACAATTGAGTCAGTTAAAAAATTGGAAGAAGAATGCCTCTACCAAAGATCAAATATTTCCTGATGATGGACTAATATCTTCCTTATTTTAACCTTCTCAGATCCGTCCCATGTGATAGGCCTTTACCCCAACCTTCTTCCCCCTGACTTCAGAAACAAGTTGGACTACCCAGAAAAAGTGCCTGAGTTGAGTGGGTCTGACCTGGAACGTGGTTTCATGGCCCTCATCGAATATTTAACCCAGGTTGGTGATTGGATCGATCTATATTTTTCAATAATTGAGTTATTGACAAGATTTTTATCCAAGAACAGTCGACTTCAATTTTCGATGAATCAGTAGTTGCGATTTTTGTATATAGCGATCCCTTTTTTTTATTTCAAGGACTGGCCTCTATATAAAATACAACTGTTGTGACAAACTTCAGATGTAGCTATCCATTTACTTGATTTCCAATGGCATTGCAACAAGCGTAATTAACTAGGGATGGGGATGTATTTATATAGTGTTTATTTACAATTATTATTATAATTTATTTACAAATTCTGATTTATTTAATTCACAAACAATAATCATATATACTACTCTGTTTATATTATTATTGCGATGCATGTTTCTATTGTCAGTAAGCCCTTTAGATGTCATTATACATTATATACCACTGTAATATAAAGCCAAAACGAGTATAACAAAATTGCATTTTTGCTTTATTCCTGTCATATTTTACCATTGACATTTTTGTGCTACAGAAACGCACTGAGTTACTGAAAGACATCAGCAAAGAAATGACGACTACGGCAATCATGGAGGGGAACAAAACCATCAACTCAAGGAGGCAGCTTTGTCAGATCATCGACACAACTTTATTAAAATGTTACCTTCAGGTACTCATAAGTTTCTGTCTGTATCATTTAAATTTACCTTGTTATTGTCATTTTCATCATTAAATCAGACATATGTTACTTGATAATTTAATGATATTTTGATTATTCTTTAATTCATCTCAACAGTATTTGTTTGTTTTTTGGGTTGTTTTTTTTTCCTTATTTATTTTATTTTGAACTACTAGCTCCTTCAGTTTTTTCTGCATAATGAGCTTAGGCAATTGATATAAATTATCATGAGTATGAGGCATATATCTTTTGATTTGAGTAAATGTTCTTAATAAATTGTGAAATCTGTAAATTTATTTTTCAACAATAATATTGATCAGATTTTGTGTATTGATTTGTGGGTACATATATGCATCTTTATGTATTTTAGTGCATTTATTGGTTCATTCTATTGACTTATTTCTTTAGAAATCTTTTTAACGTACTATTGTTTTTGAGTGTTTATTTTGCCGTTTTCTTATTGGATTGTATGAATATTCCTCTTTATTGGTTTAATACAGACGAATGATGCTCTCGTAGCACCTCTTTTACGTTTGAAAGATAATAATTGTCATATTGAGGAGAGTGAACGAATCCTTAGAAGGAAAGAGAAATTTTCTGAGCTGATTATCTTGTACGAAAAGAAAGGCCAACATCAAAAGGGTAACTAAGTTTTTGGTTTGACATTGTTTAATTCATACTTTGTTATTTTACAGTGTTTTATTATTAGTACACAATTAGCTGTTGTATTTCATTCAAAATTTGATTATAAGGTTAGTGCTCTATTTTGAGTGTATGTTATTATATTGCTTAGTGAAAACAGCTTTTTTTTTTTAATTGCACATTGATGGTTAAGTTCAAATTTAACCCTTTAAAACTTACAAATTTGTTAGATATTCATTCTGAAATTATTTTATACTTTTACTATATGGGGCTTTTTATGTCAACTGTTGGTGTATGTTATTTTAGGACAACTTCTCGTAAACATGTTCTATTTTTAACACATTTGTAATGTAAAGCACATATATAATGTCCATCATCATTATTGTTATTGTTATTATTATTATTGTTATTTTTTTATTATTATTATTATTATTATTATTATTATTATTATTATTATTATTATTGTTATTATTATTATTATTATTA
>JAUEKR010057061.1:0-10556 GCA_031762895.1 Corambe burchi
TTGTTTCATTTTTCTTTTCTTTACAAACTGTTGATTTTTCCAAAATCATATTGAATTGATATATTTTTACATGCATATCATAACTCCATTAGTTTGATTTCGCCATAACGTTAGAAATAGAAAGATGAAGACATTTTTATTAGTTTTAGCAATAATGCGCAATTATATTTTTGAAATTTAATTATATTTTTAATTGGATTGCTGGTGCTTTAAAAAAAGGAAACTTGTGCAGTTTTTTGTTTTGTTTTGTCTGTTCGTTTTAGCATTTTTTTTTTTAAATTCGAAATTTGATCTTTTTTATCATTAATTTTTGGTCTAAATGTATACTACCCATCTTTTATCTTACTGTTTTTGTTTTGATTTTTAGATAGGCTGGTTTGTTATTTTTAGAGGGAGGTTACAGAATTACAAGTTGGATACTCGCTATTCGGCCACGACCAATTTCGCCGCATGTCGATAATCCCATTTTTACTACGCTCACATTGTCATTCTCTTGTATGCGATGCATCACTCGTCATCTTGTTACTCTCGTCCACTCTCCCAGCGATTTCAGGAGGTGAGACCCCGCCCATTTCCCCTATCCTCCGCTCCCATTGATCATCACCCTCATCATCACTGAAAACGGGGTGGGCTCTTTCCACTACTAAAGAATGTTAGAAGCGATTTCATTCATAGTTTCACTAGCGCTCATCGGCATTCATTCATGCATTTGTGCTGCGACGACCTATTTAGCATGTGACCCACTTCTCACTACAGCTGATTGGTCGAATTTTAGTCTCTTATCCATGGGCCGCTGTTTCTAAATAAAGAAAGCCCTCTCTCACCTTTTTAGCGACTGATTGTGCGTAGACCTGTCTATAGGATTTTACTGCTGTCTGATCCCGACTGATTCCAACTTCCAACACTCGTCTCTCTAATCTTCTACCGCCTCAATATCAATATCCCTTCTCCCTTCTCACCGCCTCTCACCGCCTGCGCTCAATGCTCATTGCTCATTGCTCATTCAGTCATAATAGACCTAGACTAGAGTCTATTCGATCAGACAGCAGACAGGCTAGACTAGTAAGACTAGGACTCTCCAAAACCCCCAAGAATCCAAGAGAGAGAGGCTCTACAAGGCTAGGCTAGCAAATCTTAATTTTCTAGGGAGCTGCTACTTGCTTCCACAAAAGAGAAAAGAAAAATATTTTTGCTTTTTTTTACTATCCAGCCCTCTGTCTACTCTCTTATTTTTCCTCTTTCGCATTTTCTTCTTCTTTTTCTGTTATATCCAAATTTTCCTTCTTTTTTTTTTTCTTTATGTGAATATGTACAAGACAAGTATTACATTTGTTATACATTTTACGCTCTGCTCATATAATTATGATATGACAAGGAACTACCATCCATTGCATTTATCTCATTACTCAATATAATACTGTATTGTGTTTCATATTTCCCTGCATGTTTCAAAAGAGGCAAAATCAATATTATAATTATACTCGATCTAACAATATTTCTATACATATATACGTTTGTTGTTTCAATAAATATAAATTGTGCAAAAACAAATTGAACAACGGAATTATTTATTGTTGCTTTTTACAGAAAAAAAGAAAAAAACTGTGATTGAAATGAATACACCTTAATAATACATGTTATAGCAAAAAAAGTATCTTCTTTTTCAATGATAGGGAATGTGCGAGTGTGCGTTTGAGAGTGAGAGAGAGAGAGAGTGAGTGAGAGAGAAGTTAGAACTAAATAATTTCTCGAGCTCTTTTTCTCCTGCAAGATAACATCATGTGCATATGAAATGACAAATATTGATAACGTATTTTAAATGTATAGAAACAATTCGTAAAAAAATGGGTCCCACATATTATTTCGTTAAGACACACAATATTGGTCTAGTTATGCATAGAATACAATGTTAACATATAAATACTAGAATACATAATAATAATATATCAAAATGATTGCATCTAGGAAGAGGGAGGAAAAATACAGATATAAATAATGAGAGGAAGAGAGTGAGTGAAAGAGAAAAAAAACAGAGAAAGATAGATAGATAGAGAGAGAGCGAAAGAAAGAGAGAGAGAGAGAGAGAGATAAAGAAAGATAGAGGGAGAGCGCATACATAGACAGCCTATGCTGGTATCTAGTAAGAGAGCGAGTGAGAGGTGAGTGCGAGCCTTGGGCCACCCAAGTTTTTGCCGCACGCACTGTCTGCCCTATGAATGACTGCAGCATTCCTTTACTGCACAAGTTGGTGTTGAAGAAAAATATAAAACAAACTATCAAAATAAAGTAACAATTGCATATAGGTATCAATACAAAGAGCAAAAAATAATCTTTCGAATGCATATATTTTTACTACAAAAAATTTGCATTTATTGATGTTATTAAGCTATTTCTCCATGCAATTGGCAAAAAATTCGAGCTTTGCGAAGCTCCAAGGGCTACGCATGCGCAGATAGCTGTCAGCAAACCGGCTTTACAGCTGAGACTATAAAAGCCTCAGAGCCTTCGACGAATGTATGGCAAAGGCCTTGATTTAGTAGAAGAAGTACACGTTTCATTCTTAACTATTTGGACTTATACTTTATTCTTATTAGGATTTCTTGAAATATTCCTTGCTTTTGGATTTCTACCCTTTAGGATTTATTGTACCCTTCTCTTTATAGAGAGAAGGTTTTTGTATTAAGACATTGTTTATTTATAATTCCTGTCTCAAAATGGAGCAACTCACACTTGTATGCTGTGAGACTGACATTGGAGTAAAAACACAACGTGCTATACTCGACCCCGTACTTCTTCATGACCAACGAGTATTAGCAAATTTATTAGCCACGGAGGATAAATATTTACCACACACATGTTATTTCAATTGTGTTCAAACTGATATTCAACCATATATGAGGAAAATGTTAACAGAATGGATGGCCGAGGTAAGCTTTTTACCTTTTACTTTTACACATTTAAAAAAATTAACGCTTGTTGTTACTTGTACCTTGATCACTTCTCTGAGACCTTATGCCTTATAGTATAGGGGTCTAGAGTCTAATTCTGTTGACTTTTAATCTACTAAGGTCTATAGACGTCTAGACTGAGGTCTTGATTAGAGAAGATGATAATTAGACCTCTATATCTAGACTCTATCTTAGTAGGAGTCTATGGTTAATAGACTCTAGACGTCTATCTATCTATCTAGATATCTACAGTCTAGACTAGACTCTAGATAGTAACAGTTAGTCTAACGAGTCTGATGTAATTATCTACCTACCTAATGTATTATATTAGTCAAATTAGTCAATTATATTTTGGTACCTTATGCCTTATATTTTTGCCTGGTACTCTATTGATTGAATATTTAATTATTTTATTTTCACAGGTGTGTTCAGAACATAGGATGGAGGAGGAGGTATTTCCATTATCAGTGAATTATGTGGACAGATTTCTATGTGTTCGGGATATAAAGAGAACGAGGTTACAACTTTTAGGAGCAGCATGCATGTTTTTGGCATCTAAATTAAAAGAATCAACACCAATCAGTGGAGAGCAACTTGTGATGTATACGGACCATTCTATAACGTTGGATGATTTAACGGTAATGACCGTCAATTTCATTTTGTTGTTGTTATTATACCAATTTTTCAACTGGTTCGGATATTATTCTGATGTCAATGGCAAAAATGGTTAAGTAGTAAATTGCCTGTGTCAGTTGGGAAGAGATCTGCCAAGTGGTTACTTCAATTGGAGAGCAGCACTCTTCTCAACTATTTTTATAATGTGTGTTTATCTTTTGTTTTTATCCTGGAAACTTTTTTAAGTAATGATCTATAGACTACTTGTACTGTATGTTAATCAACATGTTTTTTTTCTTGCTGACCTCATATACATGTCTAAGATCTAAGATAGTCTAGATAGATATTAAATAGTATCTAAGAAATGTATTTCATTTTTTCCCCTTAATTTTTTTAAAATAGATGTCCTTATGTTGAAATTAAGGAGTCATGAAAATTTTGTCATGCCATATATGGCATGACAAAAAATTTTCATGACTCCCTTATATATTATTGGTATATATGGCATATTCAATTGTTTTATTATATTTGTTTATTCTTTTTTTCCCTCATAATTATCTAGTCTAGTTCTTCTATATAGAGGTCTAGACAGTTTACCTAGATAGATAGATATATTGTCATCTAGACTATATATCCTATGTATTTTATTATCTTATTAACACTTATTATGTTGGAGCGTTTGAATGTTAACTGGAGTTGCGCTAAGTGCTAAGCAAGGCTATAGAACGGTTGTAAGGGAAATAACTGTTTAAATACCACCAACCAAATAGTCTAGGATGACTGCGGTCACTATCGCCGCAAACCCTTTCTCTTCCCATATTTCGGCCTGTGTAGGCTCAGTCTATCCAGACCTACTATCTCTCATTTAATCAAATTATTAACCTTAAAGTGCATAGTAATCATTAAAAAAAAATAAAAAATAAAACTTTACGGTAACTTTCAACTGTAGCGTGCAGTACTGAGATAGCTCTAGTGATAGTGATACCGTACTAAGCTAAACAGCTGATGCGACAGAGGTTTATCTAGATAGATAGTATAATAGTAGAAGGCTAGTCTAGATTCAGATTAGATAGAATCTAGTCATGCTGAGTTAGCTAAGCTATCTAAGATTAATACATAATCTGCTTGCTACGGCTACATGTGCTGTAGTGCTGTAATAATTTATAATTCAACCGACAAATTAATGACAAATTTGAAGCGAGTAAGAACATATCTCTAGCTAGAATAAAACCATTAAAGCATCGTTTCTCCCAGGTTCAGTATGTCAGTGTCATACTTATGTAGGCCATGGTGTTCATAATCTCGGTGTTAGTCTGCTTCTCATGGTTTAGCTGTTTGGTCAGCTGTGTGCGGCGGTCTTTGCTTTTTTACGTTTATTTTAGAGCATTATTGATTGTAATTATAGTATATCTACACGACTTCAAGTTGATCGATAATTATATTTTCTACTCTGTAAATTAGAGTCTAGTCCTTTATGGTGAAAACAAGAGATCTCCCTTCACTCCTTAGTGTCGGCTGGATAAATCGATATTTTATCTTGAGATAAGAAAGAAAAAAAAAAAAAGTTACAAGCATCGTAGACACTATTGCGACTGTGTTGGATGGTAGTTTATTATTGGTATATTTGGCAATTTTACGATGAAGAGCCGTGTCTTTGCGGCCGTCGCGAAGGGCAGACGGATCGATTTTTTTAGGGCTGCATATCAAGTCATTGTCTGGCCTTCCTTCCTACACCCTTCCCCGTAAAGAATTTGGACGGCTTCTTAGATGCTAAACTTATAGTGTGCGTTGCGTTTGTTTGATTTTTTGGAGCCTAGATTAGTGTAACTATTGTATATAAAAACGGGTACAAAGACTTAGAGAATATATCGCATGTATGATAGCATTTTTAGTTTGCCTATTTATTTGTAAATCCGATTTTTATGGACTGCTTAATTGTTCATGAACCATCACGAGTTTGTTCCTGCTGTTGTAGGCCTATTTTGAAACGGACCATTTTGAAATTATTTATGCTTTACTTCGCTAATAAGGTACATCAGTTATTTCATTAATTTTCATTAAAGTCTGTGTTAGTGTTAGCTTATAATTTGGACATACAGTATTTCTATTACTTTCTAGAAGTGTCTAGGCCTACTTTTCGTCCTTTTGACATTGGGAATATGTTTATTGCATTAAATTTGCCTTTACTGAGTATGTAATATTTACCTTATTTTCTGTTTATCTTAAATCGAATTGTCATTTCTTTTTATTTCTCATTACCTTATCCTATAACTTAAATTCAACAGCTATCTCCAACCGTCTAGACTTTTTTTTTTGTACAGACTGCATTATCATTTCGCCAGCTGGAATATAATCTTTATTCCACATTCCGTTATTTGTATTTTTGATTTATGCTTTGATTCTCATGTATAGTTCAATTTCTCTTGTCTTAGATATCGCGTTGGTTAGTTATTTTGAACGGGTTTGTATTGTGATTTGTAATTTATAGATTATCAATCCTCATTATCATAATACACTTTGGTTGTTATATGTTACATTTTTGTTATAACTGGCCGGGATCCAAATAGTTTGACTAATCTATTTTCTGCCGCATTGTTGTATTTTATATTACATAGTATTAACTGACTAATTTACTCTACGTTCTTTGACGTACTGAAGTCATTGGGTGGAAGAAAATGGTCAAAGTGGATTGTTAATCACTACTATGTGAGAGAATTGTTTCTTGTATCATTATAATCATAATCCCTTCGTTGGCTCATTCAGACTGTTCATTGCGTCTATATTACAGGCCGTAATTATCGATTTACTTAAGTGGTGGTAGCTTATATTTCCTTTCTTGGCGCATGTACATTTAAAACACTTTGCACTTTTAACTTGTGTTCGCACATAATTTGGTTTTAGATAAGTTAATATCGGCTGGATTTATGCTACTAAGAAATTCGATTTCTCTTATATTCCTATTTTCCTTTACACGTTGCCAAAATGAAAACCCTTGTAGTTGTAGATAACCTATGGCCTACGATCAACTGTTGTTTATGTAAAGTAAAGTATTATATCATTAACCTTCAATAGGTTTATAAGTTTCATATAATATTGTGATAGCCTTCAAAATTGTGTATAGTAGGCTCGCATTTAAGTAGGTGCGGTGCATATTGTATCGATGCATTATTATTGTTACCAGTAAGTAGATAGGTTAGTAGTTAGATAAGCGCAATCATTCAATTTGTGCCCGTGTCCCCGTTTCACCAATGAACCCGTTTGATGTCAATAAAGGAGCCGACTGGTATGCGAAAGGGGCATGGGAACGGAAATAGAGGCGATTGAAAATTGGCAAGCAGTTGAGGCAGACAGAACTGAGGCCTTGATATAATAGAAATAGAGGTCTAGACTCTAATAACGGGCTACCATTACACCGAAAAGATGACTATTTAATGCTTACACTTTTACACACTCGGCCATCTAGACTAGAAAGGAATTTAGTAGATGTTGTGATAAAAAGGCTAGACGTCTATCTATCACAGTGATCTTTGATCCATGGCTACAGATAAAAGTATCTTGCTTGCATATAATAATATATTATATTAGTATTAGACTCTAATATTATGTTAATATTAATTCGTATGCCTGTTCGTTTTCATTGTTATCGGATAAGTGTATTATTATTATTATTATTATTATTATTATTATTATTATTATTATTATTATTATTATTATTATTATTATTGATTATATTTTTTTCTTTTTTGAGCATATATTATTATATTTATTTTGAGTTCCATAAAATCTATCTCAAGGGAACAGCTATTTCCTTTCCATCGAAACTTCACTCATGAAAATAGCGTTGCTTTTCAATGTAATAGCCTAGCCTTAATGCTGCTTACGTTGATAATGATACTTGTGCGGGTTATTTTAATAACGTCTGGTGTTCAGCTTTGTGTTATCTCAATGTCTGCCTCGTCTCGTCTAGCCAACTTCCCAATTCCAAGCAGCGCAATCTCTCCTTTTCTAATAATTGTTATTAGGAGTCTAATACTATTCAGTAACACATATATACATACACATATATTGTACATACTTATGATATAAAAAAGAGGCTTACACAGCTTATACACATTCACGAGACTAGCGCGACGCTTTCTAATGAATGCAACTAACATAAATCTGGTTGGAATTTTGTTATTCTTTCTTCTTTAGACCCACTCCCCTCCCACACAAACGGGGATTTATTATTCGCTGCTAGCAAGACTGGTGTAATTTCATCTCTTTCAGCTAAATATTTTCATTATAAAAGACTAGAGACGGATCTATGGGATTGGTTTGCCCTACTTTATAAATCACATTAGATAACGAAAAAGTATTGACGTTATTACAAGTAGTAATAATATGTTGCTGATGATTACTAAATGGTTTGACTTTTTTCGTTTTTTTTTTCTTGGATGCTTCTTCGTTATTATACAGTATGATGTTCTATCATAGATGTCTGTTACAGCTCATATTTATTTGTTTCGGTTATTAAGTAAATGTGCACTCGTATATTTATTTGTGCTTTGTCCGTGCCGAATTGTCCTTAATGTATTGTATTGATTCCGTTTGTTGAGTACTTCAAACGTCTACTCATATCCGTATTGTCTTTGGTTGTTATGCTCACTTAGCCCATCTCCTGTCGTTTCTTCCAAATCGTGTTACTTTGGGGTTTTTTTTTTTACTTCGTTGTGTACATTTTATCATTTTTGTTTTGCTTTTTGTTTTATTTTGACGTTAGTTTGAGCTACAATGGTGTGAAGTCGTGTGGTTGGTTGTTTTTGGTTATGTTGGCCGATTGATTGATGGGTGGCGATGTAACTGTACAGGAAAAGCTTGTAGCTAGCAAACAGCTGGTTCATCGAGGTCTGTTTCTCTATCTACAGGATATGGAATCGTTAATTCTGCTTGTCCTCAAGTGGGACCTGTCAGCCATCGTGCCCAACGACTTTCTGGACCACGTCCTTCACCGACTGCCATGCAGCCCGTTCGATCTTCCAGCCATCAAGAAACACGCTCAGACGTTTGCTGCGCTTTGTGCTACAGGTGATTGTTGTAGCTAGATATGTTATTATAATATGATATAGCAACAAAAGAATAGCAACAAAAACAGCTATGTATTCATTCATATATATTTTTATTGGTTGTGGGTTTTTTTTCATATTGTGTGTAAGAATTTATTTCCCCTATAAGTCATTTGTTGATGTACATACTGTAATAATCTATTTGTTCGTTTGATTCTATTTAATCGTTGGTTTTTTTTTTTGTGTTCTTTGATTGTTAGTACAGTATATTACCTGTGAGGTAAAGACTTTCGATCTTATGTTAAACATATCTCTGTCTAAATAATATTTTATTTGACGGATTGCATATCTTGTATTTCCATATTACTGTACCTTTATTTGCGTTGTATACATTACCATAATAATAGTGCTCTTGTAAAATCAAGGTTTGTTTGCCTGCCTACCCTTTCCTTAATAACACAGGCATTCTTAAAATCTTATAATCGTTCATATACCTTTAGTATTATGACTGTTTGTGTTTCATAATGTAGTGTATATTATAATGAAGGTGTTGCAAAGTATAATAAGTAGATTAGATGTTGTACGGTGTACTGTATGTACAATGACAATGGTATGATGTCCCGTTGTCGTTATATTTTTTTTTACGTCTGGCCTCACCTCTTGGTGAACCCTTTCCCAGACGAGAGATATTGTCTAGATGGGCAATCAAATTAAGCGAGATTGTTTATGTTGGTGCAGAGGCTGTATTATGACTGTATTTCTAGTATGCCGTTTTAGAATAATAATATAATAGTCTAATATAAGCAAGGTCTAGGCTGTGACAAGCAATACAGTCTCCTGGCTAGTTAGTTATGCATTTACCTCCGCTCTTATACTCTTTATACAGCGCGCCGTAATAGTATATTAGTATGTATAAATATTTAGAGGGGAGCAATTTTTTTTATATTTATTATTGGCTGACATCCGCGTTCCATTCTTTATTGCCAAGACATCATTTTCGTTCCCATTTCATTACATCTTTTCTCTTTCTCCACCCACCCGTTGTTGATTATGATCTTTTTGTTTTTGAAAGTTTCTAACAGGAATTTCTTCTTTTTCGTGTATCTATCTGGATAGCTAATTGTATTATTATTGCCGAAGGTTAATGTTACTGACAATCATTTTATTTAGTATTTATTTGGTTAATGTAAATCATCTAGAGGATATCGTTTTCATTTAAGTAATATATAATCTCTAGTTATTTTAATGGTATCTTATTTTTTTTTTGTCTACGTTTATTAGTATATTCTTCTACATATACACTAGGACTAGGATCACTAGTGATGCACCTTCTTTTTTTCACTGTCTTTTATCTACTGGTCTAACTGCCATGTAGTGGCTTACTAACAAGCAATAATATAGTAATAGCATAAAACAATAGTACAAAAAAAATGGTACACCTACAACTGCTGTAAGAGATAAATCTATTAACCTCATGTCTGACATTCTCATGTTCTCCCACTCCCACACTCCCTCTTCTCTTTCCCTCCTTGTCTGACCGACTGTCACCTCTGACCCCTAATGCAGCCGTTGTGAGCCTCTATCTACCACTCCTGTCCTGTCTTGCTCTCCTATAGTTTATTTTTTATTACCATCACTGCCACCATTTCGTGTGAAGGTGGAGCTCTCCATCTTTTCTCATACAATGCCCATGTCCGTATTTATTACTGTTACTTTCATTATTATTATCATTATTATTATAAGTAGTAGGTACACTGATACTAAGTTAAGGTTATTATTTAAAAGAGGTTAATGATGATAGTGCAGTATGGTATTTACATAGGAGGGGAACAGTGAAGTAAAGCTATGCACTGTTTTCTACCATTTAATTATCAGTGATGATAATCTTCCGCCAATTGGCGGAAATCCGCCATTTTGACATTGCCTTGAGATTTTCCTCCTTTTTCCA
>JAUEKR010057504.1:0-10553 GCA_031762895.1 Corambe burchi
AATAATAATAACAACAATAATATTAATAATAACAATAACAATAATCATACCTCAGACATCTTTGCTCGCTTCCGTGCTGATCGCATCTCATCATCTTCGTTTAACTGGTCAATCATTTTTTGCTTAAATCTGAAAATAGAGAAGTTAAAGGTTAATATAACCATAAAGATCATAATACTTTAAAGCTAGATAATTATAAATTCTAATTTGCCAAACTGATTTTCAAGTTCCGAAGAATGAAATAAGCTGCAAATGAAAGTACTGAGCCCAAAATAAGTTTTAAGTATTCTAACATTGGTGACAATTCATAGCAAATGCTTCAAAAGACCCAGGATTTTTTATAAATTCGTTAAAAATTATTTCAATTCATAGGCATCCTAACATTTTACATATTATATATCTATATTTCACTTCCACTTTGACCCAAATGTAGTTAGTAGACTGTAAATAGCTTTTAACTTGAATTAGATATTGAACAAATTTTAGCAAACATTCTTACGCCTTGCTATCTGGATTATGCTCGTGGTTGCGACAATCTTCCAATTTTTTCTTGATAGCCTGGGCTTGTTCTTTAGTGGTGGTCGTTTCTATCCCCTTTACTATAAACTTCACTCCTGCAATATATTTTTTAATAGCAAAAAATATAGCATACTTATTAAAATATAATGTAATGCATTGAAATTGTGAATATTCATTACTTAATACAAAATATCTCTATCGGATTATATTGAATGATAAATGCTATATATACAATATGAGCTAATCAATACAAAACAAGAAAATGAATAGTATAATTTTGGATTAAAGATTCTCATTATTGTAATACACACAGCAAAATAAGATTTCGTGACAAGGCATCTTTCAATCAGAGATATCACTTCTTGACTTTAACAAAAATAACTGAAAAATTCCAAAGCTAAAACTAAATAGTAATAAAAACATGTAACTGACGATATAACTGAGCAATAATAGCAAACAATTAATCAATAATCCATAATAACCCTCCCCCCCCCCAAAAAAAAACAAACACAATAAGTAAAAGAAAAAAACGCATGCAGAAGCACAAGATACGTAATAACGGAACAGTCGTGCCATTCAATATGTCAGTAACAAAAATAGATAGTCTCTTACCCAACATCTAATCAAGTTATAAAAGTGCAGATAGAGAAGAAAAGGAAAACAAAATAACTAAAATGGCATCCCTGCTCAATATGATGCTACTTTCTTGTACTATCTAGTAACACAATCAGAGTTGCCAAGGTCCATGAAGAAAGAAAAGAACAATAAATGAGAAATATGAGTATGATTGGAAGCAAATGCATAAGATTTCAAATTTTCGTAAAACAGAGTCTTCAGACTAAGACATATCTAGTACTAAACAAGATGGACTGGAACAAATATGAGGTGCTGCATAGATAATAATAATTCAATGAATGATGATTTTCGGTATCGTATTTAGTCATAAAGAAATACACTAAGTATACTAAAAGGAAATTGACCCTAAATTAAAGGTGTCAAACCTTAATCGTAAGTCTGCAGACTTGGTAAAATCCTAGGAGAGCTAGCGTTAGCTCTCTTATTTCTAGGGTAAAATATACCACCTATAATAATAACATTAATCACTACATTTCCACTTCCGGTGAGAGTTGGCGCTATTTTTACCGGAAAAAAGACTATGACACCAAATTGGCGTAATATACGTTATATCGGTAAAAAAGGGTGAATGCGTATAACAGCCGAAAAAAAGTAAGATAACGCATTTTTTACGTGATGTTGGCAGCTCTGCATAATAAATATTTCATCAAAAACATAAAAAAATATGACTCAGCAACAATGTAAAAAGTACCCACTTCTTAGCTGATAAAGTAAATTCTCCTTTTCCTTGTCTGTAGCAGTTTTGAGCAACACATTAGTGATATAACTGGAAAGATAAAAACAGGAGATCATGAATGACTGTTCAGAAGAGAATTAATTTATAGGCACTCATTACTCTTCTTTTCAATAAGCATACCGATTCAATTACTTTTTGAACATCAATGTTGATGAACATTTTCTTAAGAAAAATATATTTACATTTGATGATGAGTGATGTCATCAATGAAGTTAATCTAAGGCATGTTTTAAAGTGTCACGGTGGCCTAGTAGTTAAGGCTACAGATCTTAGGGCCAGTGGTTCGATTCCCAGCTGAGGCATCGTGGTCAACCTTTGAGCAAGGTTATTTGCACATATTGCTTACATTAGCAGCGCTGAAGTGTGGCGACGCTTGGTTTATGGTGAAAAAAAAATGCTTTGAATTTTATTTGCAGATGAGTTCTATTCTATAGGTGGAATGATCACACAAGGAAAAAACGGTGTCACAGTAGATTTATTGGGAAAAAAAGGCACATTTTAGGCTGATGTACATTATAAAAACAGTAGTGGTGGGCACAATTTACATATATTAGGATAATAGTTATTGCCATGTAGTCATGAAGTGATCCCAATCAGTGATTTGAAACAGATCCATTAGTTCTCCTTTCAATTAACAAACTAATTGACTTACTCATGTCTAAATGGAATATTTTTCAAATTTCATCCAAATCATTTAGTTGTTGATTACCATAGCTTCATTCAAATTCAAATAAAAACTTAGCACCTGAAACAATAGTTGTGTCATGAACTCAAACCCCTGCTCAAGGGAAAAAAAACTCTTTAAAGCCTAACTCGTCATTCCCGATATCCAAATCGAAGGAAACAATCATAAAGAAAAATATCATTAATAAGGTAATAGAATACAACAAATATTACCTGTCAATATTGATATTTTCTTTCTGGGCTCCAAACCGTAAAGCTGCCAAAGCAATCTGAATGAAGGCAAACACACAAAAAATCATATTAAAGCAAAAATTATATAATAATTGTGAATTAATATAACAGAGTAACTGAGAATCAAAATATCAGAACTGACACATTTTTTAAATAAGAATGCTCTACAACGATCAAACAAATACAGACAAAAAAAAAATCCTAGCGGTTCCTATGTTTGCATATAAGTAAGTTTAAAATCCTTAGGGTACGGCCATAGTTGGGCAGATTCTCTTAACTTATTTCCGCTTCTGGCAAATCGAACCTATAATAAGCAACGGAACCGGCCATCGTCGAGTAGATTACCATTGGCAGGAAATCAAAACCTGCTTTTCTTTTTTTTATGTAAAGGAAACCCTTCATCTGATCTAAAAATAGCTTACTACAACTTCCACCGGCACTGTCATCAATTGCCTACCTATACATACTTTTGTGTACCTTTCACTATGTCATCCCAAAAGCATTAGTGCTGTAGGCTTTCATTTTCAGGGGGAAAAAAATCTGAAAAAAAGTATCTGCCGCCACTATGGCCTTAGCCTTAGTGATTAGAAAATGCTAAAAATGCATGCTGCTAAAAGCCACGAAAAATCGCATGCCGACGTTGCGGGAGGTGGAAACAGGGAAATAGCTAGACTCGAGTGATTATACATGTTCCTTTACCATAGAAGAGGTACATTACTACAGTGGACTTCTTTTGTCTTGAACTCAGTTGAAACGATTCTTGGATGAAGCGATCTTTTTTTTTCCACTGAGATCCCTATACATCAATACAAAATACGACAGTTGTAATGAACTTCGGAAGTATTGATTCTTTTTTCTCGTTCTCCAACCAACGATATCACTACATAAGTAGACAATTGTACTAGCCATGAGGGGAAGTTGGTATCATCTTGTAGTAACACAACTTACTGGCCAACAGAGTTATGGTAAACCATATGATATGTGAGATAATACTAAAGTCTCAGCAGACAAGTTTCCACAAATGGATCATTCAGTTTATAAAATAAGGAATGGGCATAACTTCCTGATGAATTATCATGAGGATTCTTGGATGCATTCAGCAGAAAATATAATTTGTCTTCTCAGTCAACAGGAAACTTTATCTGAGTATTGAAAACAACTCTGACAAGAAGACCCTTACTAAAAAAATATTAAATGCCATTAGCATTCATCCCCGAAGGCAAATCGGTCTTTAGAATTTTTCACCGTAAACCAAGCCTTGCCAGAAGTCCATCACGGCCTACGTAAGCAATTAGTGCAAATAACCTTGCTCAAGGATTAATCACAATGCTTTCATTGAGGATCGAGCCCGGAAACCTTTGGTCCAAAGTCCAATGCCTTAACTGTTTGGTCACCGATGGATATACTTAACAAATGTGAAGTAGTGTAATACATTACAATTACACAAAAAAATGAACAAGAAGAACAAACTCAAGGCTCAATAATTGTAATACGGTACCTGTGATGGAGAGAAGATTAGACTGGCATCAGACTGAAGGCTGATCTTGATGAACTCATCAGCAGCTTGGCGACACCGCTCTATGTGATGGATTTCGGGGCATCGAGTCTTAACGAGAGAGAGAGAATTGAGTAAACATTAGTAAGACATGAATTAATGACAATGCCGCTTACATTCCTCCCCGAAGGGAAAATTGATCTTTTGGATCTTCATCATAAACCGAGCCTTGCCAGAAGTCTAACACAGCCAATGTAAGTGTAAGCAATAAGTGCAAAAAACCTTGCTCAAGGGTTAATCACAACACATCAACCTATGATGGAACCCGGAATCCTTCGATCAGCGGTCCAATGCCTTACCCTCTCGGCCACAGTGACATCATCAATGGTTTGGATGCAAAAACCACTATAGACCACTATACACCAGATCAAAATTGAACAATCACTTTTTTATATTGTCTACACCACTAGGATTTAAACTATTAATGGAAACATCAGGGAATGTGGATAGAGCTTCACTTCACATTTTTCAGTGTCTTTTTTTTTTCCATGGTTAGATATGGTTGTTTACAATGTTCAGTAGAATGAAGATACCCTCAAAAATCCTCCCAAATATTACTACTACGGTATCCCCACTCCCGCTGCTGAGGATATTAATTTCAGAGGTTTCATTGGACTTTTATAATAGACGTTTATGACGGTGTAGGAAGTCATGAAAACAAAATGGTTCTCTCACTTTTATGTCAATAAAAAATCCCTCTAGAGGTCGGAATGGATTGTGTATGGTGAGATGGTATTTAAGCTTCAGCATGAGAATCAGCTCAAAGCTTAAGATGGCATCTGCAAACTTTTCACGGTCTCCTCTCAGGTTTTTCACAAACTGGCCGATGGGAATGTAGAACTCTTCCACTTTACACGCCAAGTACACACAAGTCAGCCTAGTTATAAGTTGTTTTTTTTTTTGTGGGATGAAAATAGAATAGAACATAATAAATTACACAGTGCTACCTCCAATAATGACACATATGAGCAATGATAACCTCTCCACAATTTTTGTTAGACAAAGATATATATTATATAGTATTTCATAGCTACCAATTGGAAATTTAAAAAAAAGAAGGAAAGCTATGACACAACCCCTGATATTCAAAAAAAAGTGCATACACATAGCACTGATAGGAGAGAGGAGTCAGGAATCAAATTCAAAATAGAGGAAATCAGCTTGACAGTTATGGTATCACTTTCTTACATTTTTTCCTAATGTTTAGGGCGCTTTACGAAAAGGTCTCCAAACAGGCCTATTATTTCCAACACCATCTAAACTCCTTGCGGAGCATACATAACAGATACTTTAAAGACATGTCATTTCCAACATTATGATAATATCCATCTTGGTCTATAGCATATTACTCATTGTGTCTGAATGGGGTGAGGAGATATATATATATATGTGTTTAAAAAAATGTATACAAAAAAAAGTGTACTAAAAATAGAAGTAAACAATGACAACTCCCTTTAAATATAACTTTTTTTTAAATTTATCAGTAATAAGCATAAGGATATTAATGAAACAGAGGTTGCATTACCAAGGCATAAATACAAGTATTGTGATTCTATTTTTATCTGTAATTCAAACACCAGAACTATTAAAATCCAATATTTTTTTTTTTAATGAATATTTTGTATTTTATATAAAACATATCATCATTATGTGTACAAGTACTAGCAGTTAAAGTAAAAGTCAAAGTAAGATGAAAATTGTTAACAATAATTTATTACAAAAATACAACTTACATGATGTCTTTTGGATGGTAGTTCATAATAGAATTGTGAACATAGAACCTCTTGAAGAAGACTTGAGATGTACCCTGCCAAAAAAACAAAACAAAACTTGAGACTTAGACATCAGTTCAGCGCCATTTTTTCATACCTACTTTAAACCAACCTTTGATAAGAAAACGGTCAAAAATAAAATACAAATAATTTTCACATCTGTAAATGTTAAAAATCTTATTCCTATATTGATATCAATTTATAAATATCGCATTATATCGATATTGATATCACAGATATTTTATTTGGCCTTAGCAAATGTGTACAAGTAATCATAATGTGTGGAAATTCAAATACCATGGTGTTGCCATTATAATCATTGTCCACTTCACATTGTAATTATTTTTGGATGCAGCGTTTACGCAGATAAAAACGGAAACAATTTTGCAGACATAGACTTATAAACAATACAATTCAGAAATACCTTGGTGGTACAAAATCACAAAAATCAGGCTTGCATAGTCGCAGCTAGGACAATATTTTTTTTTACATTGCGACCAAGGAATGTAGAGTAATTCTCAAGACTACTGACTAATTGAAAGATTAAGATGAATATACGTACGATAACTGATTTTGGCATAGGTGGTTGAAATTCTTCACAGAATTTCCTCAATACAACTTCATATTGACGACCCAAGATTCTCTCCTCAGCTGGGGTTAAGAAATATGCTGCGACCTCTTCATCCTGGAAACATCAAACACATAATAATATCAAATACATGAGGACAGTCTGATCCACTCATAGTTAAGTCGGCAATAGAGAGCTTAGATATGTATCAAATCATATTTATCATTACGAGTACCATTAAAACTTGTAATCAACAATTGGACAGATCTATCTGAAGAGGGAAAGAGAGCATGTTGATGAATTATATTATATTATTATTATAATGAAAAAAATCAAAGCTGTCACTGATAAAATTCAGCGTGTATGGATATAATGGATGTCTTTTCCTTCTTTTTTGTTTTGTATTTCATGAATGAATATAATAAAAAAAAAGTGTAAATACTTAATTAAATATATTTTATCATGCTATTATATTCCAAATATAACATTCAACAAGAAAATACGTACAGACTTCTTTCCGCGGTGCTTTGTGACATATTTTTTATTAGCAGCTGCCCGATGTCCAGCTAAATCTGTTTCTCCATTAAATAGCCAGTGTTGAGCCTGACTGCTGCTTGGAAGCATAACGGCTATAAAAAAGGAAGTTCTCTAACTAAGCAATTCAATTATTTATACACTTGACTTTCTACTAAACTGATATAATATTTCTTTTTTTTTAAACCACCAAATAGCAATCTGAAAAAGATAAGAATATACAAAATAAATCATTTGAAAAATATGGAAAATAGAAAATAAAAAAGAAATTGTAATTTTAAAAAATCAGTCGTTTACCTCAGTTAATAATGTGTGCCTAAAGAAGACACTTCAATATACACCAGGGGTCTGACTGAGCATAAACATTCACCATACATAATACATTTTTTAAAGGCCATTCAAAGTATCTCCAGCACACAAAAGAACTTACAATTACGTCATCATTCCAGGCCCAAAATCATTTATGTCATCCATTGATGCGGATATTGCATACTCATAACAATCTATTTTCCCAATTCATTTGTCGGTAATCTGGATAAAGTGATTCCCCATTAATTTATTATAGTAACGGATATTACAATTTTCGTACTGTACCATATTTTTATTATTCTCACCACTTCGTAATTTTACGTGTGTAAGCTTCTGTATAGTTTCGACCTCCTTCACAATGGTTTGATAAAAACATTCTGAGGCCTCTGCAAATGTTTTTAAAGCTTTTAAATGAATGACGAAGCTTACAGATGTGTTCACAATGATATATAAGTGATTTGAAGAGCGAAACTTAGACGCCTGTGATGCATGCGCTATAGCGTAATTATGAAAATTGACTAACCATCGCATTTGGTGCTTAGGCCTTAACTTGTAGCTCCTGTTAAGAAGCATCAACTCTGGAAAATATTCACCAAATGGCGCTTGGTAGCTCAATCACCAATTGTCATTATTTATATGTAATGAAGACCAATAATTGCTGGCCATTCAGAATGCGGCATTCGTCACAAATTCCATTTTAAAGGAGATCACATAAGGTTTTTTTTTGTCATGTCACGAACCAATGAGAAAAATTGAAATCGTCATCATCAGTTTGTTATCCCCCTTAAATTACGAAATGACAATAGCTAGAATCTCAAGACTTGCATGAATCCCGATTCCCACACTTAATGTTCACGAAATAAAAAGGATACACAGCATTACAATAGGGTCAAAACGAAAGTGATAAATATTCTTCATCCCTTATAATTATAATGTCATTTCTATCATCCCTTGAATTTGGCAAATCGTGAATTTTCCAAGAAGACCCGATATAGTTGGAAAATATCGGAAAAAGTCCATACACGCTTTGTTAGGGTTTTTTTCTAGCACAATAAAGAAGAATAAGATTTATATAATGTTGAATAATTAATTAAAAGCTATACAATTCCTTAAAATGAAATGATACACAAGCTGTTTAGATCTAGTTTATTATAAGCATCGGGTCTTAAAAAATATATATGAAGCATCGACAAGTATTTACGGCTACTATATAGACTAGGTAACCATCAACGTTTACTCTATAGAATTTTATTATTATTATTGTTTATGATGGTCAGCAGATTCAGAGAGAGAGAGAGAGAGAGAGAGAGAGAGAGAGAGAGAGAGACAAAATGAGAGAGAGAGAAAGACCAGAGGGAATAGATAGAAGTAAAATAGTAATAATAATAATAATAATAGGCATAGCATTATAATGATAATGCTAATAGCATATAGGCATAACAGGTCTCAGACCAAGGATATATAGTCTGGGAAGATTTATCAATTCCGGACCATTGCTTATTACTACGCGTGCCGCATTACTTATAGATATTTCCTCCACGCTACTAGCCTCTCACTCTCGCGCTGGTCCGAAACCATTCGTAGTTTGAATTTCTCACATTGATCCGGAGCCCTTCGTTGAGCCCTTCGTAGCTTACTGTGTCTGCTACTAGCCTTTCACTCTCACGCTTACTACTCGCTACCAATTGGGACTCTTACGCGAGAGTTAGCTAGTTTGCTACTACTACCTCAACAATTGGGACGCATTGGTTAATAGTTAATGAGTAGGGTAGGGGTTTAAGTTTAGTGTAGGGTTTGGGGTAGGGTTTAGGGGTTTGGGTTAGGGGTAGGGTTAGGGTTTAGGGCTGTGGAATGGAATATCAAAATTAAACAACGATGGATATGGAATAAATTTACTCTCCTTACAGAAGTTGGCTATCATCGGAAAATCGTCCCAATTAATTGTGTTTCCCGATTGCTGAGATAAATAATAGTATTTTTAGAAAGAGTTGTCTGGGAATCCGCGCTAATTTGACGTGTTTCCCTATTGCTGAGGATACCAGGGTCCCAATTACAGAGGTTCTATTATACATTTTAAACGCAGAATTCTGGACCAGACGTACTAGGAAGAGAGGGGTCGGAGAGGGAGAATGAGAATGGAAGTTAAAATCCACGCTCAAGAGTAGTCTAGACTCCCTCTAAAATTAGGTGCAATCTCCCGGACCAGTCGTACTAGGAAGGGAGGGGTCGGAAGGGGGAGGATGGAAGTTAAAATCCACACTTTAGAGACCTCTCCTCGCCTCTAAAATTTTAGGTGAAGCTTCCTGGATCAGGCAAGATAGACGCACAATTTCGGACCAGTCGTACTAGGAAGGGAGGGGTTGAAGGGGAGTGAGGAGGTTAAAATTCACGCTCTAAAATTGTATGTGAAGCTTCCTGGACCACTCTAAATTCTAAATTCTTAACTCTAAAATTTTAGGTGAAGCTTCCTGGACCAGGTAGGAAAAACAAATAGTGTCCGTTAGTCCGCTGGTAGGTAAACTGAGTTTCCTAATAAATATTGGCAAAAAGTAGTGCCCAGCATCAGCTGGTCCGGAATCCTTCAATCTTACCTATAGTCTAGACCCTATATAGAATTTGCATTACATTCAGTATCCTTACTTGATAAGCTCTATGATTCCTATGATTCCTGATTCCACAGGTCTCCACTTTCTCCACTACTAAGACACTAGACATAACTCTATTTTCGTTTTGGACTACTCATTCTCGACTCTATGACTAGAGATTACCTAATAGAGCAAGGCAACAGCTAGACTACCAACCAACTACCAGGTAGTAGGTAGACTATAGAGGTCTAGAGCCTACTGAGGAGGAAAAAGACCCATCAACCTTCCGATAGGCTACCGATATCTCCAAGTCATAAAAACTCTGGATAACGGCATTTTTTTCTGTTGTCTAAATGTTGTTTTTTCTCCTCTCTCTCTCTCTCTCTCTCTCTCTCTCTCTGTGTGTGTGGGTCTCTGTGGCTAT
>JAUEKR010057727.1:0-10550 GCA_031762895.1 Corambe burchi
CATGGTTCCAGTGTTGTTGCTCACTCTCTATCGTGCGTGATCGGCTAATTCCACTTTAACAGCCAGCAGCAATCATGATAAACAATTTTTATAAAGAAAGAAAACCCCAAAAACACATTTTCTTTGAATGATATCTAGTCCATGCTGCCGAAGTTAAATAAATCATTTTCTTCTTTAAGCTTTTTTTTTCTGATGCAATATTCAATGATGGCACTTCTGCTGTATTCACGTACATCTGCACTCGAAATATGTCTTGCTGATTTTGAGCTTATCATATTATGCTATGTGCATATGTTGTGTTAATTATAAAATGTAAATTTCTTAACCGGCTACAATCGTTGGGATGATAACTTATTTTCTGTTTCTTTAACACAAATGATCAAATATAAGGAATAATGTGCCAGTCAATCGAATGTTTAATTAGCTTCTTACTACTGCTCTACCCCATGGTAGGTTACTGCATCTTTGCTCCGTCCCTCTGCCACTCATTATAAGTTCACCCCAAATTTATAATCTAAACCTTGTTTCTTATTTCTTTATAACCCGTATCCATTGGTGCCTTAGTTTAGATAATGGAACAACCTTTCGTTCCTGCTGTAAAATTTCGCTAATCTTTGGGAACAATAATTTGTACCAATGACAATACCGCTTTATCGTATACATGGCGTGTATGTTGTTACTCGTTTATATGTTTGTGATTGCGTTCAGTGTACATTGAATACTAATTGCGCGCTTATCGCTAAAACATCAAAGCGATTTATGGATATCATTATTTACTCCTCAAATCCAGCAGGGAATAAAAGATAAAGAGAGACCAATTAGAACATGGGAACAGGACATACTACTACAAAATTGCTTGGAAATAAGAACAACTTATATTGCTTCAAAAGTCTCAAAATCAACGAAAATCTTTGGTAAATAATGTGTACCAATGACAATACCGCTTTATCATGTGCATGGTGTCTTTGTTGTTGTTACTCGTTTATATGTTTGTGATCGTTTTCAGTGTACATTGAATTTTAATTGCGCACTTATCGCTAAAACATCAAAACGATTTATGGATGTCATTATTTACTCCCCAAATCCAGCAGGGAATAAAGGGAAGAAGGAGACAAATTAGAAGGCGGTAACAAGGCAAACTACAGTACTACATGACTGCCTGTAAAAATAAGATCAAAGTCAGGTAAACTAGCAAGAGAATGCTTTAAATTACATCAATATGATCGAAAGCAAAGTTGGGTCAGCTGACTGAAGAAGAACCCAGTAGCAAAATTTAACATTGCCCAAATAGATAGTTTGTTAAAAGCTGCATTGAGGATCATGTAGTATGTTGATATATAATCAAAGTCCAGTGAAGCTAGTCCAAAAAAAAAATGCAAGTAGCTATCCAGGTTGTGAGAGTGGGAATCGAACCCGATGATATTCACATTAACAGCTCTATATTTTGATTTGTTATATTTTTTTATATATTTTGAATTCCACTTTATACCCGAGGAGCAAATTTATCAGTTGGTTTTTCACTGTCCGTCAACCGAACGTCATCTTAAGTTCAGCGCTACCAACGTAAGCGATGAACGCAAATAACCTTGCTCAAGGGTCTACCACGATGCCTCGGACGGGAATCGAGTTATTTGACCTTCTGATCCTCAGTCCAATGCCCTAACCACTCGGCCACCGTGACCATACCTTACCATCTGAGCTACCTACATCAGCAGTAAGTTGCAGATAAAAAAGAAATATTGATTTATTATGTTCTCATACCTCTCTCCAAGTCAAGAAAAAAGGTACTATATTATGCAAATTGTATATTCTTGAAAATTTCTCAATGTTAAAAAAGTAATGTGTAGGAGTTGTCAAGTATTGTGAGTAAACGTTACCAAGTAGTTTGAAATCGCGAAGAGTAGGCTGCTAAAAGTCAGGTCAAATTTGAAACAAAATGTACTCATCAGCAACAATATTAAGGCAGTCAGTTGGCAAAATTGAAAGAAAGAAAAGAAAAGAGTGAGCCTATGACCGATGGCAATATATCGTGGTCTGAATCATTTCTCGTTTGAATGTTCCATAATTGATTAGAAATATAGATATTAAAAAGAAAAAGGAGATAGAAAATGGTAACATTAAAACATTGCCAGAGATAAGTTGTTTCGAGGTGAATCAGTTTGATGTACCACTTCCGGATCACATGAATGTGCCAAAATTTTTAAAGCTTGACTAGGCCCTATACGCACTGGACAATTTGTACCTTCACTTATTTAACATATATGGTATCTAATGTACAAGTAATATAACATACTCAATGGTGCATTTGAGCTTTTTTTGCGATTCTCTTGGTGCTTAAAACATTGCTTGCAAGAAGTTTAATAAGAGTGAAAATGGAGTCTTCTTCAGAATGTATATGTCCTTATGTCTCTGTGTCTTCTTTCTCATTATTAATATCAATATTAAAGTTATTGTAACAATTTAGTATTTGAAATCATAATATGATACTATATTATGTAACTCTACCTTTCTCTTGATTTATTATAAAATATACATTTCAAGTTATAATTGGTTAGCAAATCAATTTACGAATGCGTTTAAAAAGCATGAATGATAGTTTATAAGGTGGTTTAAACTTCCTGTGGATAATGAATAAAAGGAGAAAAACAATGAAAAAGAAGATGATTGGGACGGAAAAGTAGAAAAAGAATAAGAATAAGGAGGAGAAAAAGAAGAAGAAAACGAAGAAGTAAAAGGAAGAAGGAGGAAGAGGAGGAAAATAATATAATGATGCACTATCAAGAAAAGATGAAAAGAAGTGTGGTGTTTATATAACTCTTTTCCATTTTTTTTAAATTCTCAAACTCAAAGTCAAAGCACTTCATCAAGGTTCTCTGACAGATAAATCCATTCCAATAACATGTCAACTCCTCGTGGATCATACAGAAGAGTTACTTGGAAGTTGTAAGACAATCAATAAGAAGAAAAGAAGAAATAATTGTTGAAGGAAAAGAATAAGTAAAACTAAAATGAAAAGAGGATATTGAAATGAAGAGGATAATGACGATTAGGATGATGATAATGAATATGATAAGCGGACGGAGAAAAGGGTAAGGAAGAGGAAGACAAAAATAAGTACCAGGTATTATAAAAATTAATAACAGCTTCTGTAGTAATAGTAGTAGAAGACATAATAATAATAATAGTAGTAGTAGTAGTAGTAGTAGTAGTAGTAGTAGTAGTTGTAGTAGTCGAAGTAGTAGTAGTAGTAGTAGTAGTAGTAGTAGTAGTAGTAGTAGTAGTAGTAGTAGTAATACACATTAGTAGAAGTAGTATTAGCAGCATTAGCAGTTGTAGAACAAGAAGAAATAAATATAAGGAAGAATGAAAATAAGAAGATGATGAAAAAGAAGAAGAAGAAAAAGAAGAAGAAGAAAAAGAAGAAGAAGAAGGAGAAGGAGAAGGAGAAGAAGAAGAAGAAGAAGAAGAAGAAGAAAAAGAAAAAGAAAAAGAAGGAGAAGAAGAAGAAGAAGAAGAATTCAATTCAGTTCAATTCAATTCAATTCAATTCAATTCAAGAAGAAGAAGAAGAAGAAGAAGAAGTCGAAGAAGAAGAAAAAGAAGAAGAAGAAGAATTCAATTTAATTCAATTCAATTCAATTCAATTCAAGAAGAAGAAGAAGAAGAAGAAGAAGAAGAAGAAGAAGAAGAAGAAGAAGAAGAAGAAGAAGTCGAAGAATAATAAACACATCCTTATAATTCAATAGACTGGAAACCATCAAATTCCAGTTCCAGTTACTAATTCCAGTATTCCAGTATTAGCTGGTCATTTATCCGTGACCTTTACCTTTGAACCTTGACATGGATCGGAATCGATAATGGATTTAGCAATTCATTTTTGACCGCTCGTTTCGTGGGGAATAGGTTATCAAAACAAAACAGGAAATAGCCTGCTAATTATATCGTGCCATTCTATATATACTTAAGATTGCAGATGTGTGGGAATGTGTTCAGTTGTTTGTTTGTTGTTTATTGTTTTGTTTTTGTTTTTTTGTGGTTTTTTTTTTCAAATATGTTGTTCGTTGTGGGTTTTCTTCTTTTTTATAGTTAGATTTGTGTTGATTTTACCTGTTTATTTCATTATTGTAGATGAATAGCAAAGGTGCCGCTGGTACTCTAGTCCAAGGTACAAATGGCTCAGTAACATGGCATAGCAGTGTAGCAGTTTTTATTAACATATTTATAATGATACAATAATGAGTGTTTGAGTTTGAAGACAAAAACGTTTATCCAAAGTTATATTTATCTAATCAGTTTTCCAAGAAGGCCTTATAAGCCATTACACGATATCTATTCTACGAGTCAATCTAATGTATTGGCTCATGGTGAAACTGTTTTTTTTTTTCCCTCAGTTTTCTAAATGGGGATAACATTTCACCATCCAACTCAGGTATAATGAGAACCGGCCATAGGCAGAGAAGGATGTTGTAAGGATGCTAAAATAATGCACCATACTTTCACTTTCAGGCTGCAGCTCTGAGGTATGCTCCACGATGAGTTAATTGAAATTAACTGACCTGTCGGGGTCATCTATTTAATTTATTTGTTGTTTGGCTCATGTTTTCTTTTTGAGGTAGTTTTTTGTGTGTTTTGCGTTTTTCTTTTTTTTTTCTTTTGTTGTTTGTTGTTTTTTTTTGTGGGTTTTTTTTTGGAGGTTGGGTTTTTTTCTTTTCTTTTTTTTTTTTTTACTATAGAGATTTTAGGTAACATTTATACACCAAACAAGATGCCGAAAACTGGAAAATGGCTAATTTCCGCTTCACTTTAGCGTGCGCTTCAACGGGTTCATTGATTAGAGTTATGTGGGGTCAATTAATGAAGATCTTTAAAAAAAATTAAACGATTGTATTTATATAGCGCACTGATCTCCGAAGTCTCAAGGCCAACAGCAAAATTTAACAATGACGTTAGGCGTGTTAAAATCGTATTTCGGACAAGACAATCAGTTATCCTAAAGACCAGATATTCTGTTCCACCAGAGTTCATATATATGTTACTCAACTAGTCTTCATCAATTTTGTTTTGCCAATTCATTAACTGGGTATGCATGCGCATGCTTCTCGCTACTATTATTGCCATTACGTCTCGTATCGTGAAGTGAAGATAATTATTATATAGCGCACTTATCTGTAAAGTCTCAAGGCGCTTTACATTTCGATTACTTCCCAGCCAATAGCAAACATTTAACACTGACGAGACATTCGCCGTGTTACAATTGTTATTCGGACAAGACAGCTGTTTTAACGGCCAGGTACTATATTTCACCAGGGTTCAGTGATGCAACCGACGCAAATTTTCTTGCCAAAGGAAAAGCCGCGGTAACGGGCGGGCATCGAAACTGGGATCATTGCCGTAGCAGACACAGCACTTTAACGCCTCTACCAACTGAGCTTAGCACGCAGTCGTCATTTTTAACATTGGGCTCAAACCCACAAATCATGCATGTACATATACACATTATCCATCTGTTTAAGTGATTAAGAATAGTTACGTGGGGTTTTTTTTCTTCTGTAAAATATAAGTATTCTGTTAGTTTTCATACCCACAAATCACAGGAATTATCTTCTTCTTTATCTTCTTAGGATACAAGCTGAAACTTCATTCTTAAGACACCTCAGCGTTTTACAAAGTTGTTTTTTTTTTTTTTCTTTAAAGTTTACATTTAAATTTTTAATGATATGGGCCTACATAACACGAGTAATAAAATACCATATTCCAGCATATATGTAAAAAAAACGTACATTAATCAATTGTTGAAATGATTGTTTGCTCCACAGGTATCACAGCTGATGGTATAATTAGTGTGTAGTAGTAGTAGTGTCGTATGGCTACAATTCCACTTTGTGGGCATCTGCCTAGTTTTTGAAGAGATCATTGTCTTCGAAGACCGTTTTATAACCCAGGAAGTTTGCTTATGGGGCACTGCAGCATAATGTGCTCTGTATGGTATGAATGAGTAGAGATGGCATTCTATTGGTGATTGGGAGAAAGCGAATTTTGCAGGTTTCCTTAGGTTTGTCTTTAGATCCTGGTTTG
This sequence comes from Corambe burchi, assembly GCA_031762895.1. NCBI lineage: Eukaryota > Metazoa > Mollusca > Gastropoda > Nudibranchia > Onchidorididae > Corambe > Corambe burchi. The sequence continues at coordinate 6,076 of JAUEKR010057727.1, forward strand.
GCAAAACTACCTCATCATTAAGAGATTTCTGGAGTAATTTGAGCTTGTTTGTTTATCGTCTCTCTTGGAGTGTTTCCAAGTAGAATTCGAAATATTGATCTTTGTGTGGGGGTTAAGGCATTGGCCTACGGATCGAAGGGTTCCGGGTTCGATCCTCGGTGAAGGCATTGTGGTTAACCCTTGAGCAAGGTTATTAGTAAAATTTGTGTACTTTGGTCGCGCTGGACTTCCGGATAGGCTCGGTTTACGGTGAAAACCCAAAACACGAATTTCCCTTGGGGGATTAATATTAATATTAGTGGCATTTATGACTGTGTAGCGTTGAATAAACCTAATGGCCCTTATTTAAATTTTATCTTTTCATTCCTCTTCATATTTATAATGAGGATCCCGGATTAAAATGGCAAAACTCAAGACTGGGTCTCACGAACATTTTAGTAGCATTTTAATTTTTATGTCTGGTTTACTGTCATGTAAGTTTCTCTTAAGGAATCCAAGTGTAGAATCATATTTATTACAAATGTTTGTGATGTGATCTGGCCATTTGAGTTTATTGTATGACTACATCATGTGGCGTCAGTGGCGCAGGGACTCAAGGTCTGGACTTACGATCATGAAGTCGTGGGTTCGAACAGGTCGATGCGTTGCGATGTTATGTCCTTGGGAAAGAAACTTTACACGCATTCCACACTCGACTCAGGTGTTAAAATAAGTGCTGGTTAATGTGACTGGGGAAGAAACCTGCGATGGACTGGCGTCTTATCCAGGAGAATCATTGATCGCTCGCTTGCACCATTGAAACAGGGGATAAGCACCGGCCTTATAGACCTTTAGTTCTGAAAAAAGCTTATTTTACTTTTGTACATTAGACAAAATAAATCATGCATGATTCTATAATATATGGGTGCACAAATTAATTGAATAATAATGTTTAACAGAGAGAAAACCCACGGAAACCGATAGAAAACGTAAGTGAATGTGCATAATATTTGGGTTTGTAACCTTACTGCGGTTCAAAATGTACATCTTGTCCTTTGCTCTAACCAGGAAGGCAAATGTGATAGATATATTCTGACAAGAATTTCCTTCCTCCAGTTAGACTAGTTGTAGGCTAATAAAGCAAGTTAATTGAAGCGTAATTCCCGGTCTGATGCTAATTGACGCAGTTCATGGGCTATCAACTTTCGGGTTAGATGGGGAAGCTCAAAACAGCTGATAGAATTTCTGACGAAACTGGGTGGAAACAAACTGTTTATCTAACCCCAATTTTCGCATACCTGTACTTTCACCTTATCATTCAGCAGTCTTCATAATATTTCAATCTATCAATTTATCTCTATTTCTCTCTCTCACACACACACACTCACCCTCTCTCTCTCTCTATCTATCTATCTAAGTATCTCTCTTTCTTTCTTTCGCTTTCTCTCTCTCTCTTTCTTTCTTATTACCTTACTTTCTTTCTCTCACTCACTCCGTTATACACATACTCACTCAAACATGTACTCTCTTTATTCGCTCCCACCCAATATCTTTCTCTCATCTCTCTCCTTATTTCTCTCTCTCCCTCTCTCTCTCTCTATCTATCTATCTATCTATCTATCTATATATCTCTCTATATCTCTCCTCTTCATTTCTGCCAACACTGCAATCGCTCGTTCACTAATTGTATTAATATATTAGGTGCATGAGCATTATAAACAGATTTTATCATAATATGATAAAACTAACACAATTTATATTTGATATTCGTGTATCCTATTTTATTTTGTTTCGTCATATCCATCTGATTGGCACATTACTTATGCACGATATATTCACATAAAAACGTACTGTACAGTATACAAATGTATTTATCATGTAACATATAACATGAGATAAGGTGAGATAACGTGAGATAACACGGAATAACATGAGATAACATGGAATTACATTAAATAACATGAGATAAGGTGAGATAACACGTTATAGCATGTTATCTCATGTAATGTTAACTCACGTTACCTCATGTTATCTCATGTTATCTCGTGTTATTTGTTAGATGATAAAAAAGTAACAAATAACGTGAGATAACATGATATAACATGAAATAAGATGAGATAAGGTGAGATAACACGAGATACACGAGATACACGAGATAACATGTTATCTCATGTTAACTCACGTTATCTCATGATATCTCATTGTGTTTCGTGTTATTTCATGAAATGTGAATCACTAATAATTTATTATGAAAAAGTTTTTACTAGATTATTCAAACTAGGTATTTTTTCTAGTTTCTAAGTATAGATGCTCTTGGTCAATAATTATGGATTCTAGCCTAGGCGATAAATCAAAAACTAGAATTAATATTAGAGCATCATATTGTTATCATATTAAATAATGTTCCGATACTGATTGTTAGCTAGTTTTTAGTGCAGCACTCAGCGTATCATTCAATGAAATATGTTTAATCAGCCGCTTTGTGGATATTAACGCATGTATTTTCCAATTAATTGGACACTATAATATGCAGCATAATATTATGAGAACATATTTTTGTGATAGCAATAAAAAAGACTATCAGCAAATAATGTAAAAAATCAGAAACAAACAGATCAGTAATATTAATAGTAATTAATAGTATATAGATAGAATGCTTAAAACGCAGACTATAATATCGTAAGTCATGATATTAATGAATAATGAGAAATAAAGAAATGGAACTCCTTATCACGATATGGAAAACTTGAGGGAAGAAGAGCTCGATGCTCGATGACGACTAAGAAACTGTTTGAGAATCTGACTGCATGGATGAGAATTATAGAGAAAGTAATGGATATATGTCGGTAACCAGAGATTGAGGTATATAAAAAGTTGCGATCGCCAATGCTGTTATCGTGATAATGATATTATAATAGAGATGTAGCTCAGTATAAAAAGTAAAAGTAAAGTAAAGTACAGATTTTTCTTGTATAGCGCACTTATCACCAAAGTCTCAAGGCGCTTTACATCTCGTTTACTCCCCCAGGCAACGGCAAACATTTAACACTAGCAAGACATCCGCCTGTTAGGAGTGTTACAATTGTTTTTAGGACAAGATAGTTGTCTTAACGGCCAGGTACTCTATTTCGCCAGAGTTCAGTGAGGCAATCGACGCAAATTTTCTTGCTCAAGGAAAAACCATAGTAGCGGGCGGGAATCGAACCAGAGAACATTGCCGTAGCAGTTCAATGCCTCTACCAACTGAGCTAACCACGCCGTCAAAATGTACATATCTCTGTGGACTAGTGGTAAGGGTATCAGCTTGTGATCGAGAAATCGAGGGATCAAATCCGCTTAGCGCAAAGTTTTAATCCTTAGGAAAAGTTTCTTTTATAAATATTTCCTCACGCAAAATAATTAGAAACCGGTCATAGTCAGAGATGGATATTGTCAATGTGTTAGAATTGCGCATTTCAGGCAGCTCTTCAATATGCTCTAGGAAAAGTTGAGATGATATTGGAATGAATCAGTCTTTCAAGGACCCTCATGTAAAGTTCTTCGACTTTGAGCATTAAGAAAGTAAGTGGGAAAACGCTATTCATGGACACCATACTGTTTTTGCAGGGGTTTTTTTCACCTTGTTATGCAGGTGGTACCTCTTGATTACCACAAAGGCATTGCTGCAACCCTTCAGTTGTTTTGGCAGTTGTTATGGTTTGAGGGTATCACCATTTATGAAAATAAATTATCATATCACTTAAGTCAGAACAACAGATGTCCTTTATGTTTTGTTTCAATTAAAGTTAAAACAGATGTTAAGAATGTATATAGGTGAACTGTAAAGCAATGTTTATTGTTTTATTTTAATAATAATAATGATATGTAATACGGTATGAACTGTTCCTTTTTTAGTATATCCAATTTCTAGCTGAGAAAATAAGGCAGCTCTATCAAAACATTTCCTACTTTAAATTATTATAATTATAATGAAAGTCAAATATAATAACTAGCAAGGTTAAAAATACAGTACATCTGCGAATAATATAAATAATTACTTTATATTACATTAATATGAGGGGGGGGGGTTGTTGCGGAAATTACATTATTAGTTTGGTAATGAGAAAATTAATGCAGATAACAGATCTCTGATTCATTATAAACATTAGTAATGACTAATAGCAATACAGTAGAAGCATCTTATAGCAAGAGAGAAGGTACTGGTGCATAAAGCCGCTATATCCGAATCAGTATTCTCATAATAATGGATATATTGTATTTGTAAATTCAATGGAAACTATAATCTAAGACTAATTCATGATTTTGGTGTTCTTTTTCTTTTTGATAAACCCATCCTCTCCAACACGATGGTGATTTCGTTCAACGTGACTTCTATGCTTAAAATTAAAACGAATTCGGACTCTTATTATGAAAAAATGGTCTCTCTCTCTCTCTCTCTCTCTCTCTCTCTCTCTCTCTCTCTCTCTCTCTCTCTCTCTCTCTCTCTCTGTCTCTAT
>JAUEKR010057949.1:0-10543 GCA_031762895.1 Corambe burchi
TTATTATTATTATTATTATTATTACTATTATTATTATTATTATTATTATTATTATTATTATTATTATTACTATTATTGTTATAATAATGATAAATGTTATAACGATTATTAATTATGCAAAAATTATGATACCAATTGCTCCAGCACAACCATTTAAATAACTAGTTTAAAGGTACTTTAACACATTTTTAAATCAATATGATATTAAATTGATACTATAAAATGCTAAAAACTATATATGCATGAGGCTTTATCAGTAAAGTACAGTTACTTTATGAAAATAATCTTCAAAAACAGTTTAAATTCGTTTTTATTGAATATCACTAGCAATGGTACTATGTAATGTAATATGATTGCTAAGACTGATGCAAATTTGTGATTGAACCCGCAGCATGATGGTCTTAAGCAAATATAAGATTTGAGAAAAAAAAATGTCCAGCATTTTTTTTTTCTTTAAAAATCATTTTGCATTAAATACTGTTAAAAGTCTTGCAATCGTCTTATAGTTATAGCGATATCTGATGTAGTGACATCGACCTTTTTTATTGAACTGATTTTTTTTTTCAGGAAAATTGGTGTTGGAATTAGGAATGGCTTTTCTCTAGATGGGAATTTATTATTGAACCCGCAACATGATGATCTTGAGCAAATATCATGTCATTTGAGGAAAAATATAAATTTGATTCGCTAGTTTTGTGGACTGGTACTCTTTTTACCATAATGGGCGTTGGAATTATGATGCATTTCCTTTTGATAGGAATTTATGATTGAACCCGCATTTTGAATATTTTGAGCAAATCTCATGCTATTTGTGAGAAAAATAATATCTAATGAAAAAAATGCTGGGTATATGTCCAGCAATTTTTTTTCATTACAAATGACTTTGCATTAAGTATCGTAAAAAGTCTTGCAATCGACTTATAGAGACGTCTGATATAGGGAAACCGACCTTCCATGGGTAGAATAACAGTCCATTACAAATTTATTCCCTTCTTTATTGAACTGGTACTTTTTCAGCAAAATCTGTGTTGGAATCATGATTGCTTTTCCTATTGACGCAAATTTGTGATTGAACCCGCAACATGATGGTCTTGAGCAAATGTCATGACATTTGAGGAACCAAACATTTTAATGAAGAAAAAAAAAATGCTGCGTATATCCAGCAGTTTATTCATCATTAAAATTCATTTTGCATTAAATGCCGTAAAAAGTCTTGCAATCTACTTATACTTATAGCGACATCTGAAACATGGAAAACGACCTCCTCTGGATAAAATACCTGTCCATAACAAATTTGCTTCCCAAGTATTATGAACTGGTAATCATTATAGCATAAGGAGTGTTGGAATTATGAGTGTTTTTTCCAAATGATATAAAATTGCGATTGAACCCGCAGAGTGATAATCTTGAGCAAATCTCATGCCACTTGAAGAAAAAAAAGTATTTTAATGAAGAAAAAAATGCTGGGTATATGCCCAGCAGTTTTTTATCTTTAAAAATCATTTTGCATTAAATATTGTAAAAAGTCTTGCAATCGACTTATAGCGACGCCTGATATAGGAAAAGGCGATCTTTCCTGGATAGAATACCTGTTCATAACAAAGTTGCTCCCCTAGTTTTGTGAACTGGTACTCATTTCAGCATAGTGAATGTTGGTATTATGAATGTCTTTCCTAATTATATGAATTTGTAGGTGAACCTGCATTGTGATGGTCTTGAGCAAATGTCGATGACAAATTTACTTCCCTAGTTTGGTGAACTGGTACTCATATTAGCATAATGGGTGTTGGAATTATGAGTATCTTTCCTATTGATGTGAATTTGCGTTTGAACCTGAAACGCGATGGTCTTCAGCAAATCCTCATGCCATTTGATGAAAATAAACAAGTTTGCTTCCCTAGTTTTTATGAACAGGTACTCTTTTTAGCATAACGGGTGTTGGAATTATGAGTGCATTTCCTATTGATGCAAATTTGTGATTGAACCCTCAGGCTGATGATCTTGAGCAAATCTCATGCCATTTGAAGAAAAAAATCTTGGGTATATGCCCAGTAGTTTTTTTTTTTTTATCTTTAAATATCAATTTGTATTAAATATCGTAAAAAGACTTGCAATCATATTATAGCAACATCTGATATAGGAAAAATGACTTCTCATGGATGGAATACCTGTCCAAAACAAATTTGCTTCCCTAGTTTTATGAACTGGTACTCATTTTAGCATAATGGATGTTGGAATTATGAGTGTATTTGGTATTGATATAAATTTGTGATTGAACCCAAAACGTGATGATCTTGAGGATTTATCATGCCATTTGAAGAAAAAAAATGCTGCTATATCCAGGAGTTTTTTTTTTAAATCTTTAAATACCATTTTGTATTAAATATCGTAAAAAGGCTTGCAATCAACTTATAGCAACATCTGATATAGAACAAATGACTTCCCATGGACCATGGATCGAATACCTGCCCATAACAAATTTTTGTCACCTAGTTTTGTGAACTGATACTCATTTTAGCATAATGTTGGAATTATGAGTGTCTTTCCTATTGATTTGAATTTGTGATTGAACCCGCAGCGTGATTATCTTGATCAAATCTCATGCCATTTGATGAAAATAATCATATTTGCTTCCCTAGTTGTGTGAACTGGTACTCTTTTTAGCAGAACGGGTGTTGGAATTATAAGTGTATTTCGTATTGATGCAAATTTGTGATTGAACCCTCAGTGTGATGATCTTGAGCAAATATCATTTAATTTGAAGAAAAAAATATTTTCATGAAGAAAAAAATGCTGGGTATATGTCCAGCAGTTTTATTATCTTTAAATATCAGTTTGTATTAAATATCATAAAAAGGCTTGGAATCGATTTATAACAAAGTCTGATATAGGAAAAAATGATTTCCCATGGATAGAATACCTGTCCATGTCAAATTTGCTTCCGTAGTTTTGTCAACTGGTACTCTTTTTAGCATAATGGATGTTGGAATTATAGGTGCATTTCCTATTGATGCAAATTTGTGATTGAACCCGAAGCGTGATGATCTTGAGCAAATCTCATGCCATTTGAAGAAAAAAAATATTTTATTGAAGAAAAAAAAGCTGGGTATATGCCCAGTAGTTTTTTTTATCTTTGAATATCATTTTGTATTAAATATCGTAAAAAGGCTTGCAATCATATTATAGCAACATCTGATAAAGGAAAAATGATTTCCTATGGATCGAATACCTGTCCATAACAAATCTGCTCCCCTAGATTTGTGAACTGGTACTCATTTTAGAATAACTGGTGTTGGAATTATGAGTGTCGTCCCTATTGATGTGAATTTGTGATTGAACCCTCAGCCTAATGATCTTGAGCAAATATCATGCCATTTGATGAAAATAAACAAGTTTATTTCCCTAGTTTTTTATGAACTGGTACTCTTTTTAGCACAATTGGTGTTGGAATTATAAGTGTATTTCCTATTAATATAAATTTGTGGTTGAAACCAAAACGTGATGTTCTTGAGCAAATCTCATGTCATTTGAAGAACAAAATATTTTAATGAAGAAAAAAATGCTGGATATATATGTCAAGTAGTTGTTTTTTTTATCTTTAAATATCATTATGTATTAAATATCGTAAAAAGGCTTGCAATCGACTTAGAGCGACGTCTGGTATAGGAAAAATGAATTCCAATGGATATAATACATTCCCAAAACAAATTTGCTCCCCTAGTTTTGTGAACTGGTACTCTTTTTAGCAGAACGGGTGTTGGAATTATAAGTGTATTTCGTATTGATATAAATTTGTGATTGATCCCTCAGCGTGATGATCTTGAGCAAATATGATGTCATTTGAAGAAAAAAAATATTTTAATGAATAAAAAAATGCTGGGTACAGCAGTTTTTTCATCTTTAGATATCATTGTGAATTAAATGTCGTAAAAAGGCTTGCAATCGACTTATAACAACATCTGATATAGGAAAAATGACTTCCCATGGATCAAATACCTGTCCATAATAAATTTGCTCCCCTAGTTTTGTGAACTGGTGTTGGAATTATGAGTGTATTTCGTATTGTTGCAAATTTGTGATTGAACCCGCAGTGTGATGATCTTGAGTAAATATCATGCCATTTGAAGAAAAAAATATTTTAATGAAGAAAAACATGCTGGGTATATATATATATGTCCAGCAGTTTTTTTATCTTTAAATATCATTTTGTATTAAATATCGTAAAAGGCTTGGAATTGACTTATAACAACGTCTGATATAGGAAAAACGACCTCCCCTAGATAGAATACCTCTCCATGATAAATTTGCTTCCCTAGTTTTGTGAACTGGTACTCATTTTAGCATAATGGGTGCTGGAATTATGAGTGTATTTCCTATTAATACAAATTTGTGGTTGAAACCGAAACGTGATGTTCTTGAGCAAATGTCATGCCATTTGAGGAAAATAAACAAGTTTACTTCCCTAGTTTTTATGAAGTGGTACTCTTTTTAGCATAATTGGTGTTGGAATTATGAGTGTCTTTCCTATTGATGTGAATTTGTGATTGAACCCGCAGCCTGATGATCTTGAGCAAATCTCATGCCATTTTATGAAAATAAACAAATTTTCTTCCCTAGTTTTGTAAACTGATACTCTTTTTAGAGTAATGGGTGTTGGAATTATGAGTGCCTTTCCTATTGATAAAAAATAGTGATTGGACCCGCAACATGAAGGTCTTGAGCAAATATCATGCCATTTGAGGAAAAATACAAATTTGCTTAACTAGTTTTGTGGACTGATACTCTTTTTACCATAGTGGGCTTTAGAATGATGATACATTTCCTATTGATGGGAATTTGTCATTGAACCCACAACTTGAATGTTTTTTAGCAAATCTCATGCTATTTCAGAAAAAAATACTTTTTAATGAAAAAAAAATGCTGGGTATATATATGTCCATCAGTTTTTTTTTTCATTAAAATTCATTTTGCATCAAGTGTCGTAAAAAGTCATGCAATCGACTTATAGAGATATCTGACATAGGGAATTTGACCTCCCCTGGATAGAAAAGCTGTCCATGACAAATTTCTTCCCTTCTTTATTGAACTGGTACTTTTACAGCAAAATGGGTTTAGAAATTATGAGTGTCTTTCCCGTTGGTGCAAATTTGTGATTGAACCCGCAATGTGCTGGTCTTGAGCAAATGTCTTGCCATTTGAGAAGAAGAAAAAAATATAATTAAGAAAATAATGCATTTTTTTAATCATTAAAAATTATTTTGCTTTAAGCACTGTAAAAAGTCTTGCAATCGACTTACAGCGACTTCCTCTGGATAGAATACTTGTCCATGACAAATATTCTTCCCTTCTTTAGTGAACTGGTACTCTTTTTAGGAAACTGGGTGTTGCTACAGATCTGCTAAATTCCACAGTAGTTGTAGTGATCATTTTTCTCATTCCCTAACCACATTGCTTCTAGGGTAGAACGTTGATTGTATTACAATAAAAATATGCTCAGATCAAATGTCAACACAAAATTATACAATGATTAAAGAAGACAGAAATCATGTAGAATTGTTTTGATTTTTAATTCATATTCATGTAATATATTATATATTATTAAATGCATTTATTATATATTATAATATATATGTAAATGTAGCTATATTAAATTAATGTATGCATCAAAGTTATACTATATCTCAACTACAATACACCACAATAAACGTGACCTTGTATGGGTTTCATGGTCAAGGGTCATGGTGCAATTTACAAGTTCAAGTTGAAGGTTATCTTTGTATGGTATTTGATAAAATATGACTATAAGATACAAAATGAATGTCTTTTCAACAAATAGTAAAAAAGAATAATTATAGAAAATATTTCCATTAATTAACAGAGGTAATATACAAAAACTGAAATGTTGTTTTTAAAATGAGGATTGAAAGAAAGAACAGGCATGAAATGACAACATTGTGATAACAGGGTTGCCAGTCCCTCAAACTAAAAATTAAGGATACAAGTACTCAAAATCAAGGATACAACACAAATCATGAAATAAATTATGATGAGCTTGCAAAATGATAAATAGTAATAGCTGCATCTATTTGCCAATGAGACAAAATTTCTAATTTAGTCAATAGTTATATCTCAAATTCAAATATGCTAGAATAGATATTTCCCAGTTTAATTGACTTAAAATGAAAATACAAAACAAAGGCTTAAACACAACAGAGGATGTTCAGTTGTGTTTTTATGATAAAAGTTAATGCTATACTATCATCAGCTGACGAAACGCCTAATACAAAACAGCGGTTAAAAAAAAACAACAATATATAGTCAAACACAATCATTGTTAGATTTAAACGACATTTTACCATTACAATGAAATAAGGAGTTTCATCAGCTGACAATAGCATTCTCTACATATTATGTAATTTAGATAAGCAGTACAACAGATGGTTTGATGCTATTTGTTAATGTGTCCATAATCTTCAAAACAATTCAGGATTTAACGGAAATTTTCAGAATTTCAAGAATTTCGGACGTAAAATTCAGGATTACATCCTAAAAATTTCAGAGTGGTTGGCAACCCTATATAATACAATGAAATAACCTCTTCATTTGGGATACCCTTGGTGAGACTTGAAAATTGTCCTGATTACTGAAGGTCCCAATAACAGAGGTTCTATTGTATTTAGCACATGGCCAGTCATCGTAGCATTGCTGTGCCAACCATAATATACAAACTTGCATGCACATTAACCCTTAACATTAATCGTGCAAAACAAATGAATGAAAATATGACATAAAAGATTTTAAAAACCGGTACAAAAATTAGAAATTTGAACAGCAAAACAATGAAAACAAGACTAAAAGTAAAGTTAATCAGCATAAGAATGTCAGAAGTCGAGTCCCAAAACAGTGCCAAGGTTGAGAATCAGTTGGAAAACATGACTTCCCGATGAATTAAAATTAGAATGTGAGGATTGAACAGGGAAGAGGAAATTCAGAAAAAAACATTTAAATTCCACCCAGAAAAAAAGCAATAATTAACATTTTAGACATAATTATGTAAAGCTGACACACACAGATGCTAAATAATCTTAAACTACACAAAACTACACACATTACATACTACAGTCAAATTATGTTTGTAGCGTTGTCGTTGGGGAATAAAGACTAGAAAAAGGATCACCACATATCCAAAGTTCGCTAAAACCATCGTATATTACTTAGAATTAATTAGCATTGATTTATAGCGGTCATTCCAAGACACAAGGATCGTTATGTATCTGAAAATGGCTAAACCCCGAGTTCGCTATAATTGAAATCAACTGTATAAGCAACCTTAACTATACAAAACGATGTATAATATTACATACTATCTAACCACATTACCCTATACAAAAATAAACATTAGATTACATTCTAAATACACATGCAGACAGACTATTACTAGCAGTCTAAAACACAATATGTGAGGCACCACAAGAAAGCCAGTTGGGAAGACCCTCAGCAAGTTTCCACATTACAAGCAATCTAACTTTAAAAAATGACCTTCCAGCATATATTGAGTCTTAGCATTTAAATAGGTAAATCTCAGTTAATAATTGAGATATGTTCATGAAATAAAAATAAAAAGCATCAGGATATGATTATAATATAATACAAAAGTTTAAAATCTGACCAAAGTGACTGTTTTTTTTAATGGTGCTTAACATATATATCTCACAGTTGGCAAATCTTAACACAAATGCTAGTTTCCAACAACACACAAAATGCATCTACTGGTGACATGTGCTTTATAATAGTGTTAGAGGCAGCGGTGTGTAGAACATGGAGGTAAGAACCTACAGGGTAAAAATCTGTTGCATCCATCACAAGCTATAACTTGGAGAAAAACAATGGGGCACAACATGAGGGCAAAATACTGACACCAGGTATTCACTATCACAAACAATGGTGGATTCATAAACTAAGATAGTAATCCTAGTCACTTTGTGATAAATACTGTCAACTACGCTTGTAGCAATGTCGTTGGGGAACAAGAAAAAGAATTGCTACATCTGAAGTTCGTTACAACTGTCATATCTAGCATTGGTGTGTAGGGATGGTTCCATAAAAAAAGGATCACTACATCCAAAAGTCACAACATGATCCAAAAATCGCTACATCCGAGTTTGTTACAAGCGTATTCCACTGTATTTAGTAATCACAGCAATAATACTTAAATGTGTCCGGTGTTAGTAATGCAACAATTTGTTCTCACACGACACATCAGTTAATTGTAATACTGTACAATCTCCCGATAAGAAAAACCTCAAGATTACAAGATAATTCTGTGGTCCCTGGTCATGCCAATAACTGTAAGATTCCTTGTATTACCTTCTTCTTGAATCGTAACAACCGTACGCAAATATATAGCATATCGTTATTGCTTTTCAGTACAGAATTCAGCAATCATCAAAAGTCACTAACACATTTATTGAATACACAATTCTATACATGATCATCATCGATATTAAACAAATTACCTAGAACATTGTTGCTGTTGCTGTTAATCAGTACCACTTGAGCATTTGACTCTTATGGGTATCCCCAAGTTAAGGGATGAACAAAACCCTAATGGTAAGATTCTGAGCACTGGGTATGGGAAGCCTTTAAATGTGCCCATTAAAAGTCGTAAGTGCAATGATTTCTAAGACCTTCCCGACCAATTATCTACAACATAGAAACCATGTCTTGCAGAGAATCATTTGAGGGAAAAAGGAAACTAATGAATCAATCAAATTAGAAATAGATTAAACACCATCATGTTCATCATAAGGCAGGGTATGTAACTAAAATAGAAATAAGAATGGGAGAAATTTACATAACACAAAGCTCATATATCCTGATATAAAGGAAGGTGTCAACCTTACGCAAAAATAAATTACTTCAAAAGCCATCCAGACCTTTACATGCATTCGCATGCACATCATAATGTGTGCATATCATTTTCCTGAACATATTTAATTAAAATAATTTAAATATTTAAAACATAACAAAACTTCAAATTGATGCATGCCATTTCCTCATTATTATTATTATATCTTTTTTACAATTATAGACAAAAATAGAACTCCTTAGAGAAACACTGTCGATTACGCTTGTAGTGATGTGGTTTGGGGGATAAGAAAAAGGATCGCTACATACATTCAACATTCGTTACAACAACCGTAATATTTAATTTAACATTGTTGTAAAGGGTGCTATTCAATGAATAAAAGGAATTGACACTACCGAAAATTGCTACAACTTACCACCAAGTTCACTACAAGTGAAATCGACTGAATTTTGAGAAAGACAAGGAATATTATCATATCAAATATGATTTTTTTTAACAGTATGTATGAATAGAGTGTTTTTGTTTTATACATAAAATAAAAATTACTTGAGACACTTTGTGGTTGTATTGTTCAGATAGAAAATCTAACGCACATGCTGAATCAGCCGGAAAAAGGGTTTGCTATATCACCCAAATAGAGGTCAAAGAAACCAACAGATAAGACGTGTCAGTTGTTGGTACACAATATTATATTGAGTTTTTGATTGATAAATGGCAACAAGCTGGCTTGAAGATAATAGACCTTGACAAAGCTCTAGAGTTAATTCATTGCATGCCGCATATGTCCGGCAAAGTTTAGGCTAATTTTTTTACGATAAATCCTTTTGAAATTGATTTGATATTATACATCAAAAATCAAAAGACCATTTTCTCTGTGCTAAATTTTAGCAGAATTTATAAGCTTTTGTTTATTTTCTTCACTGCTTTTTTTTCAAGCCATTTTCCACAGAGGAAGATAATGCTGTATCAAAGCACTTCCTTGCATGCATGTAAACAAATAAGATGGAGAAGTTAAGAAAGATGAGTGCGATAGAAACGTTAGAATTGGCGATTCATAGCAGAGGGGTACATATTGAGGGTATTGAACAATCAGATGTTGCTCTTTGAAATGCTGAAAACCTTTTTCATTTATTTCCAAAAAATAATATAACCATAATCAACACATAATCAATAAATAACAATTTGAACATGTGAGCCAACAGTATTACTCAACTAAGTTGAGACAGTTGGCATATATTGAAAGAAGAAGAGGAAATAAGAAGAACTCTGAAACACATTTTCAAATGATAGAAACGGCAGCAGTAGGACATGATTCTGAGACAGACATTATCATCGTAAGTTATCATTGCACGCCAACAGTAATGCTCAACTAGTTGAGTCTGATAGGCATATATTGAAAGAAGAAGGTTGAATAATCATCACAGGCAGATGGCAAGAAGATAAGAAGGAGTCCATCGAAAAACAGACAGGAAGTTGAGATGGAAAAAAAATTCCATTTTCATTAAAGCTCTTATGAGTTATTTAGGGTTCCGGTAAAACATATAACATCAACAGCATTAAAGCAAAACATTTAACACAATGATAATTACATATGAATCAATAATGATAATAATAATAATAATAATAATAATAATAATAATAATAATAATAATAATAATAATAATAATAATAATA
>JAUEKR010058060.1:0-10540 GCA_031762895.1 Corambe burchi
AGAGAGAGAGAGAGAGGGAGAGAGAGAGAGAGAGAGAGAAAGAGAGGGGAGGGAGAGAGAGAGAGAGAGAAAGAGGAGGAGGAGGAGGAGACAGGGGAGAGGGATAAAGAAAGAGATAGACCGAGAGAGAGGAAGAGGGGAAGAAACGGGGAGATAGAGAGAAACGGAGGAAAACAGACAGACAGAATAAGAGAGACATAAAAAGAAAGAAAGAGAGATAGGGGAGAGAGAAAATAGAGAATGGGAGGTAAAAAGTCAGAAAAGGGAAAGACAGAGAGTGAGAGAAAATAAGAGGAGAGAGGCAGAAAGAGAGATAGCGAGACAGGAAGAGAGAGATATAGAGCGAGGAGTGCCAAGGGGGAGAAAAGAAAGGAGAAAAAACGAGAATGAGAAAGGGAGAGAAACAAATAAGGAGAGATAGGGAGAGTGAAAGACATAGTGAGAGAGAAAACGAAAACGAGAGAGGAATAGAGAGAGAAATCCAATAATACCTGAGCATTCTTTATAAAACCTCATAAATTATGCATTAAGCGAGTGTGTAAGTACTCAACTTTACAAAGTGCGTTAGCCTCTCTAAGTCTAGACCTGCCTCTGGCTTCTTAGTGGAAAGGTGAAATGAGGTAGTAATGTGTGACGTCATTGCCAAGTGATCACGTAGAGATAAATAATGCGTGATATGTTAACGTCTACTTTAACTTAAATTGTTAATCGTTGATACAGTACAAGTAGGTACAGCAATGCATCACATGCTACTCAAAGAATTCTCTCAACAATCGGTGAAAGTCTAGGCTAAAGGAATTACATACACGTGTTGTTTTTTTTACGCCCATCTCCATTAAATAAAAATAGCATCAAATAGCGTTTTTCCACTTATTTTTAAATACTTGCAGGCAGCTCTTTTATATGCTCCATGAGGAATTGATATAGTAATGGAATAAACTAGCCTGCCATGAACATTTTTGTAGATGTTCATGGCAGGCTAATTTATTCCATTACTATATCAATTCCTTGTGAAGCATACACAATAGCTGCCTGAAAAACCTGCCTCTGATTTCTTGGTGAAAAGGTGAAAGGAGGTAGCAATGTGTGACGTCACTGCCTGGTGATCACGTAGAGATAAATAATGTGTGATATTGTTAACATCTACTTTAAATTTAATTGTTTATCGTTGATACAGTACAAGTAGGTACAGCAATGCATCACATGCAACTCAAAGAACTCTCTCAACAATCCGTGAAAGTATAGGCTAAAGAAATTATATACCTGGATTTTTATACATTTTTACGCGCATCTCCAATAAATAAAATAACATTACATAGCGCTATTCCACTTATTTTTTGAAATACTTTCAGGCAGCTCTTTTATATGCTCCACGAGGAATTGATATAGTAATGGAATAAACTAGCCTGCCATGAACATTTTTGTAGATGTTCATGGCAGGCTAATTAATTCCATTACTATATCAATTCCTTGAGAAGCATACACAATAGCTGCCTGAAAGACCTGCCTCTGATTTCTTAGTGAAAAGGTGAAATGAGGTAGCAATGTGTGACGTCATTGCCAAGTGATCACATAGAGCTAAATAATGCATGATGCTGTTAACTGTTAACGTCTACTCTAATTGTTTATCTTTGAAGCAGTACAAGTAGGGACAGCAATACATCACATGCTACTCAAAGAACTCTCTCAACAATCGGTGAAAGTCTAGGCTAAAGAAATTATATACAGTACATGTATTTTTTTAATTTTTATTCATGTATTTTTATTTTTATTTTTTATTTTCATATTTTTACACGCATCTCAATTAAATAAAAAATAGCATTACATAGCGCTTTTCCACTTTAAAAAAAAATACTTTAAGATCTTTACAAAAATATTCACGGCAGGTTAGTTTATTCCATTACTATTACTATATCAATCCCTCGTTGAGCATACAAAAGAGCTGTCTGAAAGGTGCATCATTCTAGAATTTTGACAATATGTATCTCTGCCTTATGGCCGGGTTCTTATTGCACATGAGTTGGGTAACAAATGTGTGCAAAAACACCTTTTCCATTTCACTTTGCACCGCCACAAGTCTACAGAGCCATCCTATGCACGCGGTTCCTAGAACTAAAAGTGTTGATTACATGCTTCAATAATTAATAATATTAATATGAGCATGCACGTCCACAGTAATACTCAACTAGTTGAGTTTGTTGAAATATTGAAAGAATAATGGAAAGAACCTAGGATCCAATCCTTATGGGATCAGCGTTTTCAATGCCCTTGATCTTTGTGTAGATAGTATGATCTGATATATTAAGTCCATACCATAGACAATATAAAGATAGACTGGCAAAAACAATAGTAAAATGACAAAATTTATGAGTGGTTCGCCATTTTGTTTATCCTGTTGCAACACATAGATCTAATTTAGGCCTAGGCCTAACAATGATAAATTACCAGTATAGCCTCAACATGTATGGAAATAAAGAGTCATAATCTAATAACTTATCCTTCTTGTTTTAAGACTACTAGGTCATCGAACATGCAATTTTGCATCTGAGCATCATATAGCCATATTGAGTAGAGGTCTAGTAGGCCTATGTATAACTATAACCATAACTTTAAAATGGGTTAAAGAGTATGTTCTCATTAAATTTATCCAAGGCCACTGAGTACGATGGAATAATGTCAAACGTCAGAATGACACATCCTCTTGGCAGCTCTTTTTCCTTAAGAGTAGAGATTGAAGCCCTGTTGTAAAGCGTCCGGGGTTTGTAAAATATGCACGAGTAATGGCGCTAAATAAATGTTCATCACTAAAGAAAGAAAAATATTAAATGGAAAATGTAACGCACAACATCTAGTTTTAAATACAGATAATAAGAGACAAAAAATAATTAAGAAATCCTCACTATAAACAATATAAAAGTAGAAGCAAAGAGGAGAACTTAATGAAAATAAATTATGACTTAACAAGAGTCAAAACCAAAATCGTGGGCACCGAATGGTCTCGCCAAGAAAGAAGAGCACTTCTTACTTACCAAGGGTCATGGTTTTCCCCCCCATTATTTTCTCCACTTCTTTCACTTTTAAATTCTGTACACTGGGATTTCCATAATAACTTAATAATCCTCTATCTCTTATTATGATTTGTTAATATCCCTAAGCAAAATATTTGTCTATGTTAAACACTGGATAAAAATAATTCAACATTTTAAACATGTGTAATAGTAATAGGAGTTATCATTTATTCAATATACTCAGGCATTTGTGAACATTAAATAATGGAGAGACGGAGCACGAATAATAAATATACATACAGTCAACTACACTTTTAATGATGTCAATGGAAGACCAGAAAATGGGTCGCTACATCCGATGTATTTAGCACTGTTGCATAGGGGCTGTTCCATGAAAAAAATAATCAACCAAATTCGCTTTAAATGAAGTAGACAGTAAATACGTAAATAATAATAATAATAATAATAATAATAATAATAATAATAATAATAATATGGGCATTTATAAAGCTCACAATATCATTCTCTAAGACTAAGAGCAAGCTCAAGGCGCTGTACATCAAGTGTAACGCTATCGTCATAATTGATCGACAATTTTCAGTTTAAATTATTCTTACGTACATAGGCATATACATAAATCAATGCATAAAATGATAATACTTAAGGAAATAAAAATGTTTTTTATATACCTACATTAAAACAATAAATAAAACAAGCATCTGAAACGTTATGTTAAATTCATTGATAAAAATATAAACAAATTAAAATAATACGCTGCCTACAATGATTGATAACATTCATATTTAATTTTGTTAAGTTTGATTCTAATAGATTTCCACAATTAACAGATGAACATAAAGTAGTATTATCAATTTAACAAAACTTAGTTTTAATTCTCGAAAATCAATTGAAATAATACTAATACTTTTATATGATACATTCATATGGTAGTATAATCTGTTTTTTTAATCATTGTCACAGAAAAAAGTGCTATATCTTTTAATCTGGTCATTCAATTTCGATTCTAATGAAATATTGACAATGGTTTTAAATTGTAATAATGTTAAGAAATTTTTTTTTTTATTTACATCAAAATTGTGTAAATAATTATTTTTCTTCTATAAGGTATATATAATATGAATCAAATTTTCAAGAAGATAGAGTCACAAAAAAAATTTATTATTTCTTAACAATCATTAATCTATATGAGCAAATACAATCGTGAAATACATTTATGACTATTTACTTTTAGTGAAGTAACCCATCAGCAATACTTTATACGCACAAAACAAATATAATACAGTAAAATTGCAACATAAATCAGCTTCATAGAAACAATTTTAAAAATATATATCAAATTGTAACATTGCACCATAGACTAGGTTATTTGTAATGTAAAATGAACAGGTTTAATACAGTAAGATTGCAGATTTACACCAGCTCAAGAATTGAGATGGAAAAGTCAAGTCATCAATTATAATTATACTATTACAAATACAATGGGATTCCTATAAATGGGACGCCCAGGTTCCACTGAACGAATACTAATACTGTAAATAATTAATTCAAAAAAGCCTACATACTTTGTGCACAATTTTGATTAGTATACATTAAGTAATCACCTTTAACAGTACAACATTATTCAACAAAATGTATGCATAACATGTATTATTAAGAAAACATACTAAAATAGTAGAATTATTCTATTTTTGAATGTTTACATCGTAAATAGAAATCTTCAACAAAATACAATGGAACCTCACAAACTGGGACACCACTGTAGATAAGTAAATCGTCCCGATTTGATTACCCAGAATAAGCAGAGAAAAAAGGGGGGAAAAGGAGAACGAAAAGAAGAAGAAAAAGAAGAAGAAAAAAAAAGAAGAATAAGAATAATGAACATTTATATAGCACAATTTCTCATATTCAACCAAATTTAGCACTTTACATCTACTTTATTATAATTATAACATAAGATATGGTTAATCTAAAACTATGCATAGCAAAGTAAAACAGTTGAATACAAATGTAACGGTGTCAAGTCGTCGATGTCAAGTCATACATAAAAATTGATTAGTCGCCTACTTTCGTAGCCATGTCCTTGGGGAGCTACAAAAAGGGTAGCTACATCTGAAATTTGCTACAACCATTGTATTTGGCATTGGGGTATAAGGCCCCATGAAAAAAGTATTACTACATCCAAAAATCCCTACAACCGAGTCCGATAAGAATATCACATGCACACATAAATATTATACAAATGTATCTACATATTTTTCTAATAGTTTACAAACACTGGCACATTATGGACAAAGACACTCTGACAGTCAGACCCCAAAACATCCTTTTTACAGTAAACCTTTACAATTAGCGTCCATATTCATATTATATATTTTAAGCTATACACATAGACCTATTATACTCTCGAGAACCAGTTCTACCATGCTACGAAAGTAATCAAACTGAAGAATCATATGCGTGCCATATGCCTTATTATTAATTCGACTAGGCATAGGTAGCAAGACTAGGATGACATGTTAGAGCAATTCCAGATGCCATGTCATTTAGTGGTACAATTCGTCCTCGCTAAGAGCTGGGTCTAGAGAGTACAATTGGTCAATGATTATACATATACCCCGCCTTCAAATATAATATAATACAGTAGGCGTATGTAATTGTGACCCACAGGATTCCGGAAATGCTACCAAATTGGCACAAAATCCTAAGAAACCAGTTTCTATAGTAAATTCAACCTTACTCATAGGGAAAAACGGGTAATTAAGACAACTTGCTTATCTACCGAGGTATCCCAATTAGCAAGATTCCATTGTATCATTAATTACCCATATAAACAATAACATTTCAATATATCAAACAGAAATTCCAAATCTAAAAAAAATTATACAGTGTGGTTTTTAAAACGTATGAAAACATATAAAAATAATAATTTTTTTGTAACAAATATAAATCTAATATATATATATATAAATCTGTAAGCCCTTTTTGCGATAAAAAGGCAATATTGACCAATCATAATCTACATTTCGATGTGATCAGCTTTGCACACTAAACTTCAAAAATAAAGCTTTAAGACCATCAAAAAATACTCACCACACTTTAAATAGAATGTGTAATCATGTAAGTGGGCTATCTTATTTAAGTATCAATTGACATAAACAAAATACATTAAATAATTTTTCAAGACTATTCACCCCTGAATCAACGTTACGAAAAGTCTCTTTGTTTGAGTATAAATAGACATCTAGCTTTAGACAAGATAAAGTTTAGTCTAGACCTTATATCTAAACTAGATATTTAGATCAATGCTTAGATAGGTCTTAAATCTCTGTACTTTATTCTGCTGATGAAAAGAAGCTTTCTTTCTAACTAGATAAGCTACCAAAAAATAAATATCATAGCACATCGAATTACATAAAATAGATGCTTTATCATCGAATATCTAAGATCGCTATAAATCTCTACCACTCTCCCTTAGTCTAGATTCCTATTTCTATTCGCGCCAATGCATAACATAGAGATGTCAGGATAGCGTAGTGGATACGGCACTCAGTTAAACATCAGAGGTACCATTGGCGGAGACCCGAGTTCGAATCTTGGTTTATCATTATTTTCTAAAATTGAAAAACAAATCAACAACTTATCTTTTTAATAACTACATCTAGATAGAAGTTCTATTACATTTCTTGCAAACAGATATAATATACTTTAATATTTCTCATCATAGGGTAAACTGATATAATACATTAAATATTTAACATGTCATATTTGAGAGTTTTTATTGAATTTTCCCAGTTTTGGAACAGGTACATCAGCTAGTATAAGATAAATCATTTACTTCGAGATCACAGATATTAAAAATAGGTATATGAAGAATGTATATTGATATATGAAAAGACAACACAAAAACAAATTAGTATGCAAAAGCACCAATATATAATATTAATACATTAGTGTAAGAGATATCCAATCTTATTGTTGGACCAAAAACTACATTTCCCAACCTCTTAAAGGTCGAATTCCTACAAAATCTTACTAAATAAAAATGCAGAGGGTTTAATTTCGTTCACATGTTTATGACTAGTCATGACGATTCGGTACACAAGCAAAGGACTATCAAATTGAAAT
Source organism: Corambe burchi (assembly GCA_031762895.1). Taxonomy (NCBI): domain Eukaryota; kingdom Metazoa; phylum Mollusca; class Gastropoda; order Nudibranchia; family Onchidorididae; genus Corambe; species Corambe burchi. Next base: position 7,155 of record JAUEKR010058060.1, read on the forward strand.
GACAACTGATGAAAGGGGACTGGGCCAAATATCATGTTAATAATTTGTTGTTACCTTCCCGTTATTTAATATTGTTTTTTCAATAATATATCCAGATCATACTATTCTTTTCTATTAATTTTTAAATAATCAAATCTTCTGTATCCACGTTTTGTTAGTGTATTATTGTAAGCTTTAATAAAAAAATTCTCAAAAAGTTGCTTTTCCAGAGCTACAGACACATATGAAGCAAGGGATATTAATATTGATTGACTTAGTCAGGAAGAAAACACCAAGATAGACTAGGCTACAAAGATTGATTTTTTTATTCAATCTGAGTTGCCCAGAAGATAGAGGTGCATTTTCTTCTTGGCAAGACGATTTGGTGCAGAGTGTCGTGGGTTTCAAGTCATGTTCAATCTATTTTTTTTTCCTCTTATTTTGCTTCTATATTGTCTATTCTGGGGTTTCCTTAATAATTTTCTATCTCTTATTATGATTTTCAAGAGCTAAAAACTGATGCACCTTCAACTTAGCACAACTCGGTCAAATGGCAAGCTGTTGAGTTAAAATATGTTTTAATTGAAAGAGGGAACGTCACATAGATTATGCTGGTACCAATAACGTAAAATATTTGCCACGTACCTTGTGTACCGATTCATTGTGACCGGTCAGATATTGATTACTTTACTTTACTTACTATGACTATCTCATCACAAGCTGAGAATATCATCATCTAAATTAAGTATCCCAATTACTATCTATATCACATTGCTGAACAGTGAAAGATGAATAATGTAATGCAATATATATATATACAAACACACACACACACACACACACAAATACACACACACACACACCAACAGAATGATGATATTGCACATACTTTAGAAGAAATGAATAAAATAAAGCATTATCTATTGCAGGAGAAATAAATAAGAATTAGTTTTAGCAGCAACCTGTTTATTGCTAGTGAGTCAATCAAATAGTATTGCATGCCAACAGTAATACTCAACTTTTTGAGTCAGTTGTCATATATTGAAAGAAAGAAACAAAAGCCTCAAATATACAAATACATCAAACGAGAATGGAAACTCGTCTTTTTATGTATGTGCAATAGCATCTTCAACAGCTAAAATCCTATTATTTTGATTAATGATCTCAGACCAAAACAACGTGATTTGAAAAATCAAGATGTGATTTAGATCATTGCAAGATATAGAGATAACATTGTTTCAGAAAGGAAAGGAATAAAATCATATATTTCTTTTTTCGACTATGAGGCTGAATGGCAATTAAAATGTTATATTTCAGCAAAAGCAGTTCATTATCCATTTTTTTATAAATAAGGATTTCCAAATCATAAATAGACATTTCAATTATATACATATACATATTATGTATCCAATATCACGTTTGAACATTCCCGTAAGTACCGCTGGGAGCACGGTAGAGTTTGGGTATATAAATCATTTGCAAGCGGTTGAAAGCGTATTTCTTCACTCCTGTGTTCTTCAACGCATTCTCCAGACGACAACCAACACTGAAAATAATCAACGAAACAACACAAATAAACAAATTAAATACCACACTCAATTAAGCAAGGGGAGAAAAAAACATTGTATATCTTTGTTCTTGATTAGAATTACCATAATAATTACAATAATAATGATAAATAGACACAACTCCTTTGCAAAACTACCTTTTAACCAATCATTCGCTTTACTTTTTGTAGATCATAGACAGATCTACGTAATTATTTACAATGCTGATAGCTTTACAGTAACACAGGGCTGCCAACCGGCCAACCACTGAAACCAAAAAAATCAGGATCCATTTCCTCAAAATTAGGGATTTAAGGTACAAATTAAGGATACAAATATAGTAACGGAAAATGATGACAAGAATAATGATAAATAGTAATAACAGCATTTACCTTTCACAATGACACAAAATATGTAGGCCTACATTAATAAAGTGAATAATTATATCTTATAATATACAAGAATATATATTTGCCAGTTTGATTGAAAGCTAAAATCAAAACAAAGTAAAATCAAACGGAAGACTTTGTTTTCTAAGAGATAAAAGTGAATGTTTTACACCGTATATATGGTTTAATTTTAATGCTATTCGTCCACCATTTACAAAATTCAGGGTTTACAGAAATTATTGATTATTCCCGATTCCAGGATTATAGGGGCATAGAATTCAGGATATATCCCAAATAATTTCAAGGTAGTCAGTAGCACTGCATCCCAATCAATTATTTTAAAAAAAAAAAAATTTTAAAATTAGCTTTCTTAGTTTTGTTCATGAAAATATACACTCCACTCCTTTTCCATTATCCTTTGGTGTAAACTACATTTCAATCAATCATTTGGTTTACTTTTGTAGATCCTAGTCACAGATCTATGTGATTATTTAAAATGCTCACTCATAGTTTTACAGTACAGCAATACAAAATGAATATGGAACAACAGTACTCAGAAATAGCGAGTTTGACAGGTCTTTCTACTAGACTGTAAGACTGTAAAGTAATTATTATGATTGAATGCTTTGTTAAATTTAATTGATTAAGTGAGTTAATTGTTAAGCTTATCAATTTTGCTATACAACTAGGGTATATTTCCCCTTAATAATTTGATAATTTATTCATAAGTTATTGACCACAATTAGGTAGTCAAAAAACAAAACAAAACAAGACAATCTTAAGCTGGGATAAGAAAGGTTCACCATTTCCAACTTTACCTTATTTACATTCTTATTACTTATTCAACCCTGATAGAATTGAATTGGGCACCAACTTAGTCCCTTTACATATTTTCATTGTACTTATATATAAATAATAATCTTTTATAAACAAATAAATAACTAATCAACAAAAGAGAGAAACATGAAGGGAGTTTACGTGACAGGGAGGGAAGGAAGACAGAGAAAGAGTGAGTGTCAGAGAGAGAGAGAGAGAGAGAGAGAGAGAGAGAGAGAGAGAGAGAGAGAGAGAGAGAGATAGTGTGTGAGAGACACAAAGAGAGAGAGAGAGTACCAGACAAATAGAGAGAGAGAGAGATAGAGATAGAGAGAGAGGTGTGGAGAGCTTACCCTCGCAGACAGTCAAGAGATTGGGTGAAGATATGCGATGCGAGGTTGTGTCTGCGTTGTAAAATGTGAATCATCTCCAAGGTTACAGCCATCGATGTGCGATCCTTCCCACTCTTACAGCAAGTGACCCTCAAGCCCCTCAGTGCCCTGGTGACCTTACCGCACGACAACAAAATAATCACAATTGTTACTAAGAGTAATAATAATCATAATAACAACATCAGCAATAATGATGATGATGATGATGATGATAATAATAATAATAATAATAATAATAATAATAATAATAATAATAATAATAA
>JAUEKR010058393.1:0-10538 GCA_031762895.1 Corambe burchi
CACTCAACATACATTCATTAGTGCTCAACAATCACACACATATAAATAAATGAATACATGACAGGCGACCAGCAAGTAAGTATAAAGTCAATACATAAAAGCACCAGAGTAAGTAACGCATTCAACTGACATCGATCTGTCTTTAGCATACAAAATCGATAGATACAAAGAGAATAAAGAGATACATTATTAATATACATAAAGATAGTCTGGTAAATAACATGGACGAAGAGCAACCTGCTTAGTCATCAACATTGGGTGTCACATGCTAACACACACACACACACACACTACATACCGTCAGCGAAGGCGATACGGTGGTGGTTTATAACCTTCCAACGTAACCCACTGCATACTGCCGCTTTACACGTACGTTGATCGATAGACCTTAGTTATAAGAATATCACATATCTCAAACACAATTGTAATGGCCGTGAAGCATTACCATAAAAAATCGAACTATAACAATACAATGTACAAGCAATCGTTTTGTTCTAGTCTAGATAGAGTTATAAAAATAGATAGAAATACATGTATAATACAGAGCGACTATGAATAATAAGTATTAATTCGTGTGGAAAGGTTTAGTCAAGATATGCAATCGAAAAAAAAATTGATAGCTTTCCACATAATGTACGGTATATCATCTTAACTAAATGGAATAATACAAATGAATGATAACAATAAAACAATAGACATGTGATTGTGAAAATTGAACGAATTAGATGGTAGTAAAATTCGCCGAGTCATCACTTTTGCTGCCTGAAGTGTTATTTGATTTCAAACCAAAGAAATGCGTAATGGTATGTTAGTGTTAGATTGAACTCGCATTTTAAGGTCTGATTCATACATTCCGTGCTTTGTAATGCTACCCACTACCACTGCAATGAAGCAGACCGCGATCCAGATACACACATTCATACCATTGTGCCAACAGCCCCAAGTGACTTACAAAGGCGCTTGGATCAAGACAGAAAATCAATAGTAATGATGGCATTGCACTCCATGCAGTAAGGAGAGAGAGAGAGAGAGAGAGAGAGAGAGAGAGAGAGAGAGTAATGGTCAGTCATAGCGGTCACTCAAGTTTATGTAAAATAAGTATTCCATTTGGGATACAAAGATCCACCTGCCTTATAATATGCAACTACTACTACATGAATAAAAACTAACCCGATGTTCGTTACCATACTGAAGCAAACACACATACACACACGCAGTGTCATTATTCACGTATCAGATACATAATTTCGTTGACACAACCGAATTCAACGTCTACATTATCTGACTAAGCAATAAGCAAAGGACACAACGATTGGTATAATTGCTTACACAGGACATACAGAAAGACATGCTCTTCAACGACTGCCAATGACACGTTTCGATAACTGGCGCTAGCAACCATATTCAACCATTGTAATCATTGTACCAGGACCTATTATTCGTTTCGCATTGCTGAACCTTGTGACCAAACACTATATTCAACCGATCAAGTTAGTTCACGTAAATCAATTATGCACAGTAGAAACAAAGCAATCAAACAAGGAATAAACTGAATGCATTTCATTAAAGCAATTACCTTGGATTATACAAATGTTACAGTAAATTCATCAATAATCAGATTGTACTTACATACTAACAACGATAATTACAATAATAATCAACTTATATACACACTAATGATATGGATGGGCGATGGCGAAATGTTTATATATACAGAATTAATATAATAATACCTATTATATTAGAAGCTAATTGGCAGAACCAGAATATCCACGATATACTATAATTATATACACATGTATTTGTGAGAGAAAAATGTAACATATGTTATGTAACTATTTATATAAATCTAATATAATAATATGAATATAGATACATGATGAAATGGAAGTAGAGAGAAAGAAAGAGGAGGGAAGAAAAAGAAGTTGAATCAAATATAAGTCATTAACCTATTATCAATGATTAATATCATATAAAACCTGTACCAGTACCGGTACATAATGCATACTTAATATCTAACCCAAATGAAATGGAAAATATTATGTCAACATAGAAAAACAAAACACAACATTACTATATTTCAAATATAAAATTAAGTAACGATTCTTGTCTCCAATAAATAATTATAATTAAAAACAAACCAAATTAAGTTTATCAATCAATACGATTGCACCATTATATGACAAACTTGAGCAAGCAAGCTGTAACAAGTATATATTTGTGTCATGCATGGTCACACATCGCACAAAGGCTTAAACTTAAACAAGTACGATCACAATCTGCAATATCAATTTTACAACCCATAATAGTAATATAAGACTATGCATTTAACACGTCCATTTAATCATAACCACTAACAAAAATTGTTAAATATAGAGTATCAGACAACTCTCAGTTGCGTGTTTTCAATAAATTTAAAGACGTTGAAAAAACCATAACGGGCCCAAACCCTATCATCCCTTCACCTTAACATAACAGTAAGCCTAAACCCTACCTACTTAGGGGGTTATGCCCTCCAAACCCCCTTAATGCTGGAGTCTGCACCCCCAGATAACTTTATTTCCAACATGGGGGTTGTTTATATGTAGAATATAATGAAATAAAACAAACTTTGGACACATATCTCAAACTATTTACATTTGATTTCTTCAGAATCGTATTCAGCAGACTTGAAATAATAAAATATGCAACATTTTAAACTTTTAAAAAAATGTTGATCCGATACTGCAAAATCACCCAAAAACTAAGAAACAGGATAACATTCAAGAAGACATTTATATTTAATAATATTAACCCAAAGAGAAGTGATCTTTTTAAATAAGTCCAAGTTTTATCCAAGAAATTATATTCACACACAATGCATTTGAGATATCTAGACAATCTACCCTTCTTTTTAATTTCATAATGCAACATTTAAGATAGATAATATACGATATACCAGAACTATACGTGAATTAAACATTACAAATAAACTTTATAAATGCAGAAGTTCGTATGAATAAAGGATTTAAATTTAAATATAGACTTAACAAAGTAGGAAATAAAATACATCCCTAGTAGATTTACAAAAAACGACAAACCAAAATTTTTTTTAATCGAAATCATCACACCAGAGATCAAGATTAAACACAAACACATTCATTTTCCCGTCTTACCTGGCCATTCGACACGATCTTGCACAATCATTTTGAGTGGCGTGATAAAAAAAAGATCTTAACAGATGAGCACCAAAAACAGTTCTTGATATAATATACAAAATAGAACGCCGTAAATTTTAACAATATTGCACTAAAATCTCCCTACTTCATCCACACATACGATGCGAAAGAAAAGGAAATTAAACCACCACCAAGCTAGATCAGCTGATTACAGCAGAATGAAGGAACGGAAGGGCAGAAGAGGCCGGCTATTTATATTAGCTATCTACATTGCTGAATACATCCTACTGCTATCTGGATACACTGCATCTATATAATGTGGCTACTACACACACTTATTGATTCTAATTAAAATGTAAACGTCGATTTCAATAATAACCAAAAGAGTGTAGAAGTACAATTCTTAACATACTGTACAAATAGATTTATAAATATATATCTAGATAAATAAATCACTGCATCATTAATGGATGACAAGGTGGCTAGACGAAGTAGTAGCTAGCTCAGCACAATTATAATAGTTCACCTTCTACCTATAGCACTAACACACCGCCATAATAAATTGGCTCATTTACTTCTCTCTATCTTTTATCTCTCTCTCTCTCTCACACACACACACACACACACACACTACTCCCTCACTCTTTCTCTCCTCTTCTACTTCTCTCTCCCTCTCTTTTTCTCTCAACACACACACATATTAAACATTGGGAACATTCTCGGAACGATTCCAAACACGCATATCTACCAACAACAGGAGACAGGAGGCAAGAGCAGCGGCAGTTACAATTTAATAAGCTAAAGAAAAAGAGGGCAAGTTTGGCAAGCCGGTGGGGAGCTGATACTAGAGTCCAGAGGGTCTAGAAAGAAATCTAACAGAATATTAGGAGTCTTAGAAATCAAGTAATAATTTTATCGATATCTTATTCGTCGTGCAAAAAAACGAGGAATAAAAAAAGGTCGATTGAGCGAGCGAGAGAGAGAGAGATAGATAGAGAGAGAGAGAGAGAGAGAGAGAGAGAGAGAGAGTTGGAATGTGTGATGTACTACAGTAATCGATTACAATTAACGACCAGACGATACTCAGAGCACACCCTAAGTAACATCTGCTACAACAGTGAACAGTGGTTGAATGAATTTTATTGATAACAGAATATTTTGATTTCGCATTATCTACACTTAAAAGCATAGCGGTTACTTTCACGCAAATTACACAGCATATGAAATATAAAGTTACCCTCCACATATTATACCCTAAGCTCTATAAGATAATAATACTGCATAGAATAATTAAAATCAAATCTAGCTCCATTATACATTAGATATACATACAATCATAATAACAACGCACACCATACCAAACAAAGAAGAAGAAAAACATAAATTACAAACATCACACGATGCATTATTAATATTACCATAATTACTGAACTTTGAAGCTCTTGGCATCAGAAAATGCTGAACGTAAAAGTTTATTATTTGGTATAAAAATAGCATTACATACAAATACGAATGATTGTTTTAAATATATTAAAATCATCAACTTGGCGAGATTTATTTGCAATAGCAGTAAATTGTTGGGGGATGCAGATATACATAGGATTTTATTCAAAATATACCCTATAAATCAACAAATTACAGTTTTTAAGTGACCCCTTATTATTAGTACCTTAATATATTATGATCTTCTGTCGGCATTGATTAAGGAATAGATAAACTATAGTGCAGGGGCTACGGTAATTGTAGTGGTTATAATGAAGCCTCGATCTAAGTTAGTCTACCTATTTCACTAAATAAATAATAGTAATAGACTTACAGCCAATAAGTCAATATTACTTCGGTCGTATGTGCATATAATTATTTGTTGGGTTTTTGTTTGAACTGCCGCCTCCAGTCTTCAGTCTACACTGAGCGGTTTATCGTCTAGACATATAGACTACTGCCTAGATAAAATATTATGCTAGACCTACCTACACTATTAGATATGCCTTGCATTAATTGTAGTTTGTAGAAATAAAGGCGTGAAAGGAGAAAGGAATATAATATTTATATATTCTTATCTTTTCCTTTTTTTATCCATTCCAGGTACTCAACAACCTATTATTGTCATTGTTTGACGAATAAATATATGGGCCATATAAGAAGTTGATCCACCCCTGACTTTCCAGTTCCAAGGACATCATCCAATGCCCTGCTCCACCTCCTCCGAGCGTCAGAGCAGAACTTCTCAGGCGGCCTGCGATCTCAGCAGCGGGTACAAGTGAGGAATGGCGCATTTCAAGCAACAATGGGATGGCTACAAAGCTGCCGCTCGCCCCACCGGCAGTGACATCGCATTTCAGCTGTTGGAATGTTGCGATGAGAATCTTTGAAAGAATCTTATAGAAGCTATGGTGCCCTCACCTCATATGATATGCACATCATATTGCAGCACATGAAATCTCTCACTATGAGACAAGAGAACATAATGGTGGCTAGACTAGAGTTCTCCTTCACCAATTAAAATATGATAGAGATGAACTGTCCGAGCGTTTGTTGCCTGTCTGAAAGGTCAGGCAGGCGTATGTAAACATATCATAGAATGTCAGTGTGGTCGATTTCAGCGATCAAATATAACTATCTCTTGGTGAGGCTTACCAAGAGACGTCACTTGAAGATGCCCTCAGGTATGCTGAGACCAAGGAAAGTGGAAAACGATCGGCTGGTCGCTTGATGAGTAACTCGCTAATCATGGCCGCAGCAACAAGTACTTACAAGCGTCAAGAAAGAGTCATTATCAACGATCACCCGATAACCAGACTCCTTGCAATTACTGTGGCAAACTGGGACATGGACAGACCAAGCAGGAACAAACCAAACAATGTCCGGCATATGACCGCAAATGAACCAAATGTCAAATGTGGCTTACCCCCATCATTTTGCGAATGTATGCTGCCAAACATCACATAATTCTTTGAAGCCGTCATCAAATGCCCTGAATAACGCTGCCATCTTAAACAAGCTATGTACGCTAACTGATAACCATCAAACATCATTCACCAACTCTGTTTCACTAAATCATCATAATTACAACCAATTATGTAGAGCATGGGAGAAACGTACATCAGCCTCCTTTGTGAATATTACAATTCAAGCAGTACCTTCGGATTCTAAAGATCTTGGTCACACACACCTACTATGCAGAAATCCACATCAGCGATTCCATATTCTGCAACGACTGACACAGGATGCCAATCTTGTTTGGCTAGCATCAAACTGTTCCACAGAATGGGGCTTCACGTAAACAACCTTTTAATCGTGAAAATGAAGATGACTGCAGCATAAAGCGATGCTCTTCCGCTGCGCATCTCTGGCACATCCCCCACAAACAGGAAGTTGACTACATACCAAATGGTGTACTTCACCTCTTCAACGGATAGAATGTTCTAGTCTAAGCAAGCATGCATGGTGCTTGGAATCATCTCCTCGAGTTTTCCTTCCAAAGATGAGACATATACATCCCACAGTTCTGAAAGCAGTTCAACATTACACTACAACCACTGACCAGACACGTAACTGCTCTTGATGCCAACCCTCGCCCCACACCTCTTCCTTTCCCAGTCTTAGAGAAGAATGTGGATCATTTGGAAAAAATGGCTGCTGAACCACTATCGATCAAGTATCTTTAACGTATGTGAACATCAACCCCTCCCAAAGATGTCCAGACCTCCGATCTGCCTAATGGTTGAGCTTGATGCCCAACCCGTCGCCCACCACACTCTCACACCAATACCAATATATTGGCAGGAAGAGGTTAAGGCTGGACTAGATCAAAATTTTTGCCTAGGTGTTATCGAACCTGTTCCCATTGATACTCCAGTCACATAGTGTCACAGAATGGTTTAGTAGTCTGTCCCAAGAAATCTGGCAAACCTTGACGAACAGTTGATCTTCAGTCACTGAATCTCAATGTTACTCTGGAAACTCACCACACTCAAGTCTAATTTCCACCAAGTCCGAAAAATTCCACCTCAGCCATCAAAACTGTATTTGATGCATGGATCGGATACCACAGCATCGCCCTCAATGAACGTGATCGCCACTTACGACCTTCATCACACCATGGGGCCGTTATCGATATCTTGTCGCCACACAAGGCTATATCTCCTCAGGGGATGGTTAAACACCGACTTCCCTAAAAAGACCAAGTGCATCGATGACACACTCATGTGGTCGGAGACTATTGAGGATGCATTCTTTCAGGCAGTGGAGTGGCTTGACATCTGGGGCATCAACAGGATTATATTGAATCCATCAAAATTTTAATTTGCAAGAACCATCGTGGAATTTGCTGGATTTGAAATAACAGCCAATACATTACGCCCATGTGCATACTATCTTGAGCCCATTCAGAAATTCCCCACCCCACGAATTTTAACAGGTGCAGACATGCCTACCCTGCTTCACAGCCATCAGTCCTCAATAATTCAATTATCGGTAATTTCTGAAACTTTTCAGTATTTGATATGCGGAACAATGAAAATGTCAAATTTCCTTCAAATTTACTATGGTACCATTATGTAACCATATTAAAGACATTCATAGCATCATCACCATTATTATTATTATTATTATCATCATCATCATCATAATTAGTCTAGGTCAATAGAAATATGATGTCATTGAAGGAAAACAAATCAGTGTTATAACCATCATAAAGAAACAAAGGAGGAAAAAGAAAAAGAGAGAGAGAGAAAGAGAGAGAGAGAGAGATAGAGAGAGACAGACAGACAGACAGAGAGAGAGACAGAGAGAGAGAGAGAGAGAGAGAGAGAGAGAGAAAGAGAACAATAGAGAAAGACTCAAATGAGATTAAAACATACCTAAATTATAATTGCTGGTAACTCATTTTACTGTAATATGGCCTAAAATCTAAATGTACCAGTACATGTAATTACAATGCATTGCAACATTTCAACAAGTATGAATAATTACTAATAGCATTGGACTACTTATATCCTGCCTCCGCAGTTTTTCACGCCGCAAATTTTACACGTTACCTCAAAAAGCAGCAAATAGTAGTGCTCCACTTTCTTGCTTCTTCTGTATATATGAATGCAGTAAGCAAAGCTTTCATGCTACTTATCTAATTGTAATTAGAATAGCATCAACAATAAAATCCTATTAAAATCATATTAGACGGTGGTATACCATAATATATTCCTTGTTACTTTTACTATTTCTACTTCTACAACTACTCTTCCAACTAACTATTTCTATAACTGCATGTCACTTTTGGCACAAACAATACTACACTAACAATAACAAGGCCCTAAATCAACTGCTGCTTCTTAGTACTGGTCTGGTAATAGGTATTACTACTGTACTACCTCTTCTTCTGTGCTTTAACAGCTACAACCAACAGCCAATATTATGTTTTGTTTTTGTTTTATTTGTTGCAAATTTGGCAGATATCATTGAAACTATGGATCACTTGCTACAATTCTTACTACTACCAGTGTTGCTATTTCTCTTTCCATTTAATTTGAATATTATCACCTTTAATGCTCTAGGTAATTTTATAGGATTTTCACTTATTTTTGGTTTGTGATTGTGTACATTGATAGTTGATTGTGCTTATGCGTGTGTGAATCGGTGATGCCTACAGCAAAAGATGAAAAAGGAGGAAAATAAGCGGTCCAGCGACAAAATTATTTTACAACCGCTAGAGCCAATAATAGTGTTTTCACTATCTAATTTTGACTTAAGTATCTAAAGTTATTTTAAGCCATACTTCATACAAATATATCTAGATAAATCCACAAAAGAAGTCTTTGAGTAAGTTCATAACAATCATGTGATTCACAAATCAGAAATCATAGAGTAAAGACCTCACTTAATATTGGAACACTAAAACTCATATATTAACTCTGTCAACACTTAATCCACGGGTGTACGACTATGATAAAATGAGTACATCTCAAAGTGCATCACACAATTCTTTGCTAAAAAATTCTACCCCTATCCCCATCTCACCACCTAGACCTAGACCCACACACAAATGGACAATCAAGATATATGCATATATAATATCAGGATGAACACCTCTTAATCTAAATGCATTCACAGTTCACAGGGAAAACATGAGCGTCCTCAAAGTAAAAGAATATGTGTGCAAGGTTGTGTTTTGAATTGTTTGGCAAGATTGATTCTTCAATGGCAGAAAACTCTTAGAATCCCATTCGACAGAATCAAAGATGTAATAAACGGTATAATATGCCTGTTTGTCACTATTCTTTTAGTATCACGATGAAATGGCATTCAACCAGGTCTATAAAACTATAACCTAGGTCCAGTCCCAAAGACCATGTCTAGTTATATCAAGACTTCCACGGCAGAAGTAGAATGGATTAGATAAAGAATAGGAAGAAAAGCAAAAACGCCAGGAAGTTCTCATAAAATCAGCTCGATCAACCTAATACGGAGTTATAACGCATGCATATATATATATCAATACTTATGTAAAGGGTGGGTGTGTGTTTATGGAGGGGGATCATTCAATGTATAAGTAAATTAACAACTGCATCCTACAAGAAATAAGTTAGGCTATTTGATGGTTCAGTTCTATTATGTCACATAATACTAGAGTCAGGCATGTTTCAGACCTCCGCAGACGGAATAATTTCAAACCGAGGATATATGGAAGCAGTCTTTTAAAAAATGCGGATTTCCGCGGAAGAATGGCATCACTGGTGAATGTTTTTTTTAAATCAATTTTTCAAATTTTATTTATTCATTTAATTATTATTTTTCGGTCATTTTTTGCTTTTTATTACATACATTGAGTAACAAATTTATGGCAAAAAATTGATAAATGCACTTTTTAGGCAAATTTTGGGGTTTCAAATGGAAAAAAACAACCAGAGGAGGTCAGTATATCATTATATAGTTATAACCAATAAAAGTGGCTCCGCTATAAATACCACTGTGAACGTGCGATAAGAATACAAGGGACCACTAGATTTATATCTACCTTGTAGAAACTATAATTAAATATTGTTATCTGCTCAGGGTAATTTTCATTAACTTATTATCATGACGCGCATATTCTTACAGTAGCAAGACGAACAGTTCATAGCACCTAAAGATAGTTTAATCCCCAAGTTTTGTGACAACACATCCATCTACATATTTAGGAAGTCTAGTCTAGAATCATGTAGATTAACTGTAAATAAAAAACTAGACGGGTAGATCTCGGCCCTCTTTGACTCTATTCTGTGCACATTGCATAGTCTTAGATCTAGCTGGCAGCCTAACTTATAATATAATAATAATAATAATAATAATAATAATAATAATAATAATAATAAATTACATACAACCTTTTTCTTTCTAGGCCTT
>JAUEKR010058503.1:0-10534 GCA_031762895.1 Corambe burchi
TTATTATTATTATTATTATTATTATTATTTTTTTTTTTTTTTTTAATTATTATTATTATTATTATTGATGATATAGGCTCTATGAGTTTATTTTGGTTACCTTATCAAATTGTCGTATTATAGATATAATAGTAATTCTTGACGATTAATTGTATTAACGATATATTAGATCATGACAGCAACGTTTCAAATTACAAAAGGCTTTAAGGCATTCCGACAGGCGCCTGTATATTAGCATGCAAGGACAAATCAAAGAACAAAACCAATCAATACGTTATCGATTTTTCTATGATTTGAATTAAGAAGGCAGTAAATTAAAGGAATAATTTGCTAATCAACGCATTGCAGCAAACAAAATATGAATTGGAAAGTAACAAACCATAATTAAAGTACGTGACAACAGTTACTACAGTAGTGTCCGCCTAAATGCCCGCCGCCTAAATGCCCGTTTCGCCTTAATGTCCGCTTTTCTCGAGGAAATATTTCTTAGAAATGGTCACTTCCTTACCAATCGGAATTCCGGCTAAATGCCCGTTTATTCTGCTTCCCGAGCACCGGGCATTTAGGCGGAAACTACTGTATATGAGAAGTTCCAATAAAATAAATATCCTTATATCTGAAAAATCTTTACACCTGGAATCACTACAAGTGAAGTTGAATGATCTAAAATAATGAACATAACATTCAAATTTGAATCTACTTGGAATTGACAAACTGCCCACAATGACTATCCATGAAAGCATGATAATTTCCGAGACAATTGTCAATCAGTCGATTGGGTTTTCATGAAAGAAATAGAAACATATAATTCAAACAGTAGCATACATTATAATAAAACATAAGATTTGCATCTAATCCATTTATAAACATGGCATGGATAAGATGAATATGATTAAAAACCCTTTTTCTTCTAATCCCAAAGAGTTTTAAGTTGTAAGTCAACCACACTGAAAAATAATATGGAAAAAAAAGGAAAAAGAAAGGGAAAAAAAGAAAGAAAGATAAGAAGATGAAAAAGAAAAAGAAATATATGCCCACCTTTTAATATTTTTTAATACTTAAAAATTTGTTTTTCTCTCCCTCATAATGGCTATTGATTGATAAAGAAAAATTGTAATTTGAAGCAACGATATAATAATAATATGTATTATGCTGTTTCGTAATAAGGGGTTATATATAATATACTATAAATTCAATGCCAACATAATATTTAAGTTAATATTAAATATAATGCAATAACAGAAATAAGCATATGTTGCTTTTAAACACAAACAAAGCAATATAAAATGTATTTTGGCATATAACTTTAATAGGCCTTGTCTCCAATAAGTAAAAATAAAATGATATAATCTTCACTTAAATATGTTCTATATCAACATAATGAGACAATTGATACGATTGAAATTTCAAAACATTGGACATAAAATATAACTTAATTTTTTTTCCAATCCAAAACAAAAACACAAAAGAAATAAGATTATTAACAATAATAATAATAGTAAACATGCTTCATTTTTCTTTAATAATATTGATTTTTCTTTTCAAAACTATAATCAAGTCTCCAAGTCTGATAATTCATTAGAGCATGAATGACTGAACAAATTCCTAAAGAAATTACAACAGAAACAAATATTTTTACTAACTAAAAGAGAAACACAGAATTAAAAATAACAATTGCAAAAAATAAAAATGCTTCAAAATTTAGAAATGTTACAAAAAAACAAAAACAAAAAGGCATCCCCAATTACATTCGGAATAAATGCCCGCTCGTTTGAATCAAAAGTAATCATCAGTCATGTAACATTTTTTTAATCATAGTATTTACCTTTTTCTTCAAACATGATAAAAACATATACACATGCAGTAGTTTACTCAAAAAATGTGAAACGAAAAATTGGCCACTTGGGATCTTCACAATGGTTGCAAAAATGTAAAAATCGTTTCAAAGAGTAAAACATATTTTTTAAAAAGCAAAAAATCATTAATTTGTAAAATTTGAACAAATTGCAAACTCCCAGCAGTATGCATATCAAACCTCTTCATTGGATTTCCTCAAAAATATGATTATTAAAAAAAAATTATTGGGGATTTAAAACATTAAAGACAATCAACATCATAAAATCATTAAAATACCATACCATATAGTGGCTCTAAGTGAACACAAAGCCCTATATTCATACATTCATATAACACAAAAAAGCCACTAAGTATTAACAGACAATCCAAAATTGTGATCCAATTTTTGATGCAATTATTTTGTTTATCAACTGATCAACACCCAAAACAAGTAGTTGAGTCAATAGGATTATTTTAACAAATGAAAGAAGAAGCTCAACAGCTCAAATGATAATAAGAGACAAAGAATTATTAAGGAAACCCCAGAATAGACAATAGAGAAGCATAATAAGAAAAGAAGAAAAAAAAAATAATGAAAAAATCAGTTAGAACGGGACTCGGACCAACAACCCTCGGCAACGAATCACCTTGCCAAGAAGAAAGATCTCCTCTATCCAACGGTGACACAGAATGTAAGGAAACATTTCAACTTAATGCAAGTATCGACTTCTTATATTCCAAGCAATATTATTCATAGAGAAGAACAATCCCATCCATTATGAAATACCCTTCTCAACATCAAACTAATACACTTCAACAGAAAGATGCCAAATACACAGGATACTATCATGGGGCCAGATTTATAGAGTGAAAGCAAAGATAAAGGCTATAGACAAAGGCCGATGTCTGGATAGCTTACAATGCTATTTAGTCCGAAATTGCAGAATAGTCGATAGCCTTTGACAAAGATTCACTCCATGAATCAAGGCCTTATTTTCTTTGGGTTCATATTTTATTTTATCTACATCAACCATAAGGCTAAGCAATTAGAAGATTTTTAAAAATATGACAATTAAAATTGGATTCCTGATATTTTATGAATAATTCAAATGTAATCAATATTCTAAACATCACAAATTATAATTCAAAATGATAACTTAATGACAAGCACTATATTAGGAAGAAATTTTTAACATGAAATAAAACAACAAAATGATACAGTGCACCCTCAAGATAACCACAACCTCTAGATAATGACATTTTCTGTACTTTTATGTCAATTTAAATTTCATTTTCTCTTCATATCTATCTTCATTTTTATCAAGAAATGATAAACTCTAATTTAACACATTACGCAACGAATGTCAACAACATTTTCTGATCGTGAATTATATAATCATCAAGAGGTTGCACTATAATTCAAATAAAATGGAAGGTAACTTAAGCTGTAAAAACATACCCTACCCCACATGATGTAATTTCTTAGTAATAAATTTCACAAAGGTGACTTTTACTGCATCAATAAATGAGAATATGAATAATGACAACCAATTAGTATTATACTTATAGTAAATCTGATTAACAAAAAAAATTGTTCAAAATAGAAATAGAACATCTAATAAAATACAACAAAATTGAGGTCTAACAATCAAAGAAAAAAACAATTGAAATATTATAATAATAAACAATTCATACACATATAAGCAATTTACTTTATTTTATTTGCATTTGAAGAGGGGAAATGTTAATTTCACATTTGAAAAAAATGTGCCGTAGTTACAATCAATAATAAACTAGCCATTATAAGCAGCAAAATCACAGAGTAAGACACCTCATGATGTGATTTCAAAGTATATACAGCATTCAAGAACCGAGATAATATTCATTTAATGATTTTATCAGGAAAGAGCACAAATTCCTCGGAAATATCCTGAGAATTCTTTTTTTAATTGGATCGCAAAAATAGAATTTGTCTCTAAAGACCTCAGAATTGTTTACTCTATGGGGGAAAAAAATATTTAAAACACTCATCTCTGATTTATTAACCCTTTCATTCATAACATACACAAAATTACACTTTTATTTAAGGGTCGATTTGCAAACAGAAAATTTGAATCTTTTAATTGAAATGATAATAATAATGGAAGATATAATAAGCTTGACTCATTGAATAAAAATTTGAGTAGAAATGGCATAGATACGATCACAGTCGCAAATCAATGTTTCAGATTCATACAAATATTAATATTCCGCCGTACATCTTTTTATAAAGATAAAAATCCTCATTTTTGGCTTGGTCTAAGCGATTAACGAAAACAATTCAAATGAGAAAAACAAATCATAATGCGTTAAACACACGATCATTAATCAACAGATTCCTAAAATAAAATATTGCAAAATTTAGAAATCAATCATCACAGATAATTTAAAAGAAAAAATATACAGTCCAATACGCTTGAAAGGATGTTGCAGGGGGACAAGAAAAAGGAAGGCTACATCCAAAGTTTGCTACAAGCATTGAAATTACCATTGCTACATACATATGTGTGGTTTCATGAAAAAATGATCGTTACATCTGAAAATCGCAACAGCCGAATTTGCTACGAATGAAGTTGAGATTGTATATAAATTTTTCATCATTTATCTTTTAAATTCTTTCTAGGTACTCATTGTAAATATTTACATGTTACCCAATGCACTTATCACATAAAAATCCTCATCATCATAATTAGCAGAGAATTCATTTACAAAAATTTACAAAATGTCATCTCAATACGCAGTAGGACTAATAGTTTCAACAGCGACTACTTCTTTCTTTCATTAATCACATTTCCCCATATAGGAGCCTCGTATATAATGCAGTATTTTGACTTTTTATTACCATAATTTACGTTTCATATCAATTTACCATAAAACAGAGAAGTTCAACAGCAACTAGTGCCTTCACATTCACCATATCAACCCCATAGAGGAATGACATTAATATCTTTAACTTCTGTTTTTATCATTTCCTGTACATATCTATTTGCATGTAGATATGTTCATACAGAGACTTTTCTTTAACTTTCACCAAATTAGCCCCATATAGGAGTCCCCATCCATCTATAGCATCATTGACTTTAAAATCATAATCTCCATTTCACATCAATTGCCTTCTAAAAGTTCTGCAGGTGCTGGGACTAATGACGTGAAGAAAATCTGGATGGTCCTGGAAACGAACAGAAGCGCTTTCATCACTCGACTGCCTTCTTCCTCTACCACTGCCTCGTTGGCTGGAGTAGTTTCCCCTTCCGTGGTTTCAGCCTGCGGCGTCTCAGCACCTTCATTATTCTGGAAATGAGTGAAAAAGAAAACGCTTTTGATGTAATTTCAACCATAATGATAAAACTAAATATAAATAATCAAAATAAATCACTCATACAGTGCAACCTTCAGATAACTACATCTTTGAAATAAAATAAAAAATATGCTATTATATATGACAATATTTTTCTTCTTGTCTTTTTTTTTAAATCTCACCTTTTTTCTCTCTCTTTTACAGCTGATGATTGTAATATGAATAAAAGAAATTATAAATGGATCATTCTAACACTAAAGAAGTGACCAATCATGAATTGTACTTATGAACTTTATCATTTATTTATTTCGTTTCAGCTAGAGCAATTATGTGCCTTCTACACGCCCACAATCTGTGTTGGGAATTCGACATATCAATAGCTGTCAAAGCGTTAAAAAAGCAAACTCCATATTAATGCCATCTGCATCTTGTCGCCTCAGACAATTGCTCTATGTCCATTAATGTCTATTATGAGAAAAAAAATAACTTTTGAGAATTGAACCTTAGTATGAGAAGGAAGATAGAGATAAAAAACGATATATATGTAGATACTTAGGATACTGTCATTGATAGGAGTAGGAGATATAAAGCATGCATTATTCGACTCATCTATTATTATACTGCATAGTATAGACACAGTTGAGACAAGGGGTATTAATAAATCAGAATAAGACATATAATTATCAAGGAAACCCTAGAATAGACAATATAGAAGCGAAAGAAGAGGAGAAAAATAGTGAAAACATTAGTTAGAACTATCTTAGTGGCCTATTAGATAGAGGAGCTCTTTCTTCTTGACAAGGGAATTCGATGCCGAGGGTTGTGGGTTCGAGCCCCATTCTGATTGTAATTTTTTCATTATTTTTTTCCTCTTCTCTCGCTTCTATATTGTCTATCCTGGGGTTTCCTTGATAATTATGTCTCTTATTATGATATTCTGCATAGTATGTCAAAATAAGGACATAAAACAATCATACTCTGAGCAGCCAAAAGTTTGCTTGCTGACGATAAGCTACAAAACCCTTACCTCTGCATTACTGCTAGCAGCTGCCTGCTGCTGTTCTGGTGCTTCTTGTTGCTGTTGGTTTTCTGATCCATCTCCATTTCCCTCTTGTTGTTCCTGTTGTTGTTGCTGCTGACGTAATCTCTCTTGTTGCTGCTCCTCTCTTTCTCTTTGTACACGCTGCATGTATTTCCTCAATTTTTGGAAGCTAAAATGAAATTAAAAAAGAATAAAGTTAAACCTAAGAGTGAGGTCAAAGCAAAGGTGGATTACAAAATATTGAAAGAAATGATAACTACTCTATAGTACCTAAAGCAGTTGTAAAGTCATACAACTCAACATGATACGTACTGAAATATAAATCGAATCTAAAGCAATAATTTTTTTTTATTATATAAAACACCATTCACTGCAAACAAAAAATTGAAAAGAAAAAAAAACACACACACAAAATGATTAAAACAAAATAGGTAAAAAACCAAATCTGAAAAAAAATTGTTAACCGCCAAAAAAAAAAAAAAAATTCTGCTTACTTAAAGATAAAAGAGACAAACAAATGTCTATGCTCAGCTCATAATATTCACAATACTGGTTTCAGTACAATAAGGTTCCCACTAATTCTAAGTAAAAAAAAAAGTTCAGACCTTTTTCCAAACTAATTAAACATTTTTCAAACCCAGAGCAACTATATTCACATAGTCATCATCTTTTTTTGTAACTCAGACAGGTCCATTACAGATTTCTAGGCTATTTGCACCTATAGTTTGATAACAGCAGCAGTTTAAATAATATTTACGAATAAGCTATTTCAGTGGAATGTGGTGTGGATATAGGGTTTAAATTGGATCTTGGAGCTCGCTCTTGGAACGAGATATGGTGTGCTTTATAAATGTCCATATTTTTATTATCAGGCATGATTAAAAAATTCATCATATGGTTGGTTTAAAATCTCCCCATCAGCAGACTTAACATAATTTTCAACACCCTTCTGTAAAAATCCAGACCTGTGTGGTCATATTTATAAATTACAGATCTTTTCCAGACCTTCCAAAGATTTGTTAAATGCTCAGACTTTTTCCAGATTCCCAGACCAGCTGGAAACCATGTAAGTTAATTTAATCATTAAGACTATATTATTTAATGTTTGGTTAATAAAAATAAAACTCACAAGTAAATAGCGAAAGAGCCGCAGAAGACCATGAGGAAGCGTGAGACACTGGAGTAGAAGAAGAGGATTCCCATGAAGGTGAGCAAACGCATGAGAAAGTATGTGTGGTGAAGCCAGTCCCTGGGATCACCCTCATCCTCATCATCCTCCTCCATGCCTCCTCGCACATTCATGCGCATGTTCTGTCTCTGTCCGTTCTGTTGGTTGTTATTATTGCCTGCTGCTCCAGCCGCAGCCGCACCTACACCGCCGGCTGGTGCCTGCACATCTTGTGCTGCTTGTGCCGGTTGGGGCGCAAAAGGAGTGGTAGGCATTCCGAATGCAGTAGTAGGTGGCATGACTCCACCCGAGGCAAGGTAAGGCTGGTAGCTGGCACCGTACATGCTCTGGTAGCTGGGATTAAGATAGGAACGATGATGACAGGATAACAATTGATTAAAATACATAGCAGATATATCTATTTTTAAAATAGGAGGTTTTATGCATTGCTTCATCCATTTTCATTATCAATATTAGGTTTAAAGTTCTTTAGAGATTGTAATAGTATTTGTAATTACATTATTATTATTATAATGTGAATCACTTATTGGATGCATACTGAAGCAACCTACATCATGGACTTCCAGGTCAGGAGTATCTAGGACTTCCCTTCCTACGATGATGACTGAAGACAATGTAATGTCAGACCTTGTGTTATAATTCTAGATGTCTAATAAAAGAATGTCTCCAATATTATGAAGTACCCTCATGAGTTGATAATTTCAAACAATCTAACAGAGATTATCACCAACAAGCTAGTGTATTCAATCATAATTCAACACCACTTGGGTTACTAAGTCATCTGAATTAAATGAGAAAATAGTGTGCAGTTGACAATGCTTATAGCAGTTGGTGGCTAGAAATAAGATCACTAAAACCAAAGTTTTGTACAAGAGTACAATTTGTGCTGCTCTATAAAAATAAAAGGGTCAATACGTCCAAAAATTGTTATTACTAACTTCGCTACAAGTTGAATTGGCTGTAAAAGGCCTTCCTCAATTTCTCAAAATTATGCTTCATTCAATACATTAAAATATGATTATTTAGGAAGAATGAGTAAAACTAACACAACTAATATAAAATCAAAAGATTAACATGATTTGGTATGATTTATGCCAAAGGAGTGGCAAAGCGTTTAAAATCAACGGCCTGGAAAAAAAAAAGAAACACCATTTATTCCGTCTACAATGGGTTATTTATACCCGTTGTTACTTATCATGTATAACCAATCAATAATGAGGGCCAACTTACTACTGCATGTACTGCATCATGTATTGTGAGTAGTATTGCTGTTGCTGTTGTTGCATCATCCAGGCGTACTGTTGTGGAGTATACTGGTAGGTCTGATCACCACCCATCTGGGCACCATACGCCATTTGGGCCATTTGGCTGGCCACATAGTTTTGGTAACTGGAAAATAAATAGACAGAACAAAATATCATAAGAATTAATTAGGTGAACTTAAAGATCAAATAAGTATTAATAAATAGATTTGCAAGATTTGCTTAAAAAGAACTGCATTTTTCCTAAATATATATTTTAGAATTAATATACAGCGCAACCTCTCAATAACAGCACCTCGAAATAAACACACAAAAAAAAACCCCAATAGTAACGACATTTTTTCAGTGGTACAAAATTTGTTCAGTAGTATATATAATTTAACAATTAGACGAGACTTACCTGTAAGGTGAAGTGTAATCATAATCATTCTGTCTCTAAATAGCTTTGGGCATCTATATTACTAAAGACATTAAGTATGATGCAATTTGAGTGTCATGTTTTGTTCTCGACACTGCTAAACTCACCATCCTTTAAAACCAAATTCAAGACTTAACACAGGATTGGTAAAACAAACACCACTGTAAATCAATAAATTGTTTTTAATGAATTGAAAAGCCAGAATAATTCTCAAGACTTTTTCAAGACTTCAAGACCTATGTATCAACCCTGTTACACTATACACCAAGTACAAAGAGACACTGTGGCTGAACGTTTAAAACTATTTATACCATTATAGTGAAAGCCAAGCGGTTATAGTATTGGATTGTGGATCGGAGGGTTCTGGGTTCGGTCATCTAGGAGGATTGGCAAGTCTGGAAACAGGTTAGATAAAAAAAACACAACTGGTATTCAAGACTTTTTGAAAGGGTTTGAACAGCCAGTTTAATTTTCAAGACTTTTTCCATGACTGCAAGACTGACTGTAACATTTGAGCAAGGTTTATTTACACTTATTGCTTACGTAGGCGACACTTGGACTCTGTGTGTGATAAAAATAAAAAAAAGATCAATTTCACCGTGGGGATTATTAACACAGTGGAATTTCAAAAAATTGACTTACTCAGAAGGATTGATTTCAACACCGACAGATGAAGCGGTCTGGTTGCCACGGAAACGTACTCCATCTCCTCCTTGCTGCGACTGCTCATGAATGGAAGAGTTGGATGGGTTGGAAGAACTTGTGGTGTCCGAGTTTGACTGACCGGGATTCTGTTTATGAAAAATAGAGATTGAATTCAAAGTGTCTAAATTATATCATATACATATAGTCAATAGCCAAGGGGGGAAAGTTTAAAAAGAAGGTATATTGTAACACACATCAAAATGGAGCTTATGGAGGCATAATTGAGTCTAAACGGATAACATAGTAATCAATAGCATGTAGCTCTGCTATAATATAACAATAAGCTATTATAAAGATGAAATCTGTGACAATATTTTTAAAACAGCAATACACAATAGTGTTGAATATTCAAGGTAAGTTCATTTTTTACCGTTGGTAATCAAAGATGAAGAGGGGAAAAAATAATAAAATAAAGGAAGATCTAATAAAGGGATGGAAGCACTGCTAAAACTCTTTCTCTCAACCTCGGAGACTGTACCAGTTTGCTCACCTGTGATGGCGTAGAAGATGGTGATTTCGAGGAAACAGTAGATGATGAAGAAGAAGTAGCAGCCGATGATTTCCCTGAGCAGACCAGGTGGACTGTGTGCATATTGCTGGACTCCTCATCTTCATACTGAAGAGGTACACAAATGGAGCACATTGAGAAAAGTATGATAATGATGATGATGATGATGATGATAATAATGATAATAATAATAATAATAATAATAATAATAATAATAATAATAATAATAATAATAAT
>JAUEKR010058614.1:0-10534 GCA_031762895.1 Corambe burchi
GAAAGGAGACTAACCACCCTCTTTTTAATCCTGCATATTCATATTATTATTTTTGAGTTACTTGTCATTTTTTGTAAAGAAAATACTTTGACTACTGAACATTATAACTAAAACACCACCAGTTTGCGTTGGTTCTCTTTTAAGATGTAGACTCTTGGGTTTTATTAAGAATTCTTAAGTATTTTCTGAAAACACCTCTAACAGTAATTTTTTCATTATTTTTTTCCTCTTCTTTCGCTTCTATATTGTCTATTCTGGGTTTTCCTTAATAAGTCTTTGTTTCTCATTCTGAAAAAATGTGCAACCCTCGAAATTGGATACCATTTGAACACAATCTGATGAAACCTATTGAAATTTTAATTTAGGGCTCCAAAATTATTAGATGAGTGTCAATACATTACGGATGTGATTTATTTTAAAAATTAATTAATGCACAAATTGGTACATAATGAACATAACCACAAATAAATTTTTTTTTCAGAATGTGATATAAACCTTCACATGTGTGAATTAATTTTATTACTCTAAGATGAATCATAATTTTATGAAAAAGTTTGTTGTATTTGCTATGAGATAACACTTGAAAAATGGGTAGATATTTCAATGTAAACTGATATAACAAATTTACTTTTTTAATGCAGGGTGTCCCAAATGTTCCAAATTGCTTCCCTAAATAATGAATGAGATTGGTTGTAATTTAATCTATCGTAAAATTATTGCCAAAAAATGCCTGTTGGCATTCGGGACGTATGACTAATTTTCTACGATGCCATTTTTTCACACATTTCCTCACCACACTAAGGTGTAATGAGTATCAGGCCATAGGCAGAGATGGATATTGTCAGAATGCTAGAATGACTCGCCTTTCATGAAGATCTTCTGTATGCTCCACTAGGAGTTGAGATGAAATTGGAATGAACAGGCCTGTCGGAGACCCCTTTGTAAAGTGATTTGAGCATTTAAAAAATAAGTGGGATTACGCTATATTATAAATGTTCACTTTAATTTTAACTTTAATGGCCTGTTTTGCATAAAGTTTTATTCAATTTATTGATGAATTCAAAGTGGTGAGAATTGTTGATTTTGAGGAAAATACATTTTGAAAATTCCAATGTTTTTGTACATTTTGTTATTAAAGAGTTTAAAATTTGTCCTTTATAACCGTTGACGTATTACGCTCTCTAGACCCAACTCTGAGCGAGGTCGGATTATGCCACTAAAGAATATAGCTCTAGCGGGTCATGATAGACTAGCGACCTTGAACACTAGGGAATGGCGTAAGGTACTCATAGGCCTATGCCTTTAAAAATACATTAAAAATATCCAATGTCTTTGTAGAATTTGTAAAACAGTTTAAAACGTATCATTTATAACCATTGATGTATTATTACGCTCTATTGACCCAACTGTGAGCGAGGACGGATTATGCCAATAAAGAATATAACTCTAGCGGGTCATGCTAGTCTAGCGGCCTTTAATAGTATGGCGTAGGGTACTTATAAAATTATGCCTATGCCAGTTAAAAACACCCATAAGAATCTTCAGTACCTAAGGCAGATGGTACACTAATCATACAAAATACAAATACAACGTGCATAATTCAAAATTGACCATTCATGATCATACACTAGCGTTCAGAGTGAGCTTACACATTCACCATAAAGCATACACTTTTTCAAGCCATTCGAATGTTGATCGCGAAAGGAAGCAGCTGTGCAATGGGTCTAGAGGTCATGCTTATATAGATCCTTTTGAGCTTATTTCAGTCAAAATGCTTACAAATTTATGCTTTATAGATTATACAATAACTGGTTATAGTTATATAGACATGATTTGGTAAATAAATAACTAAATATTTACTCAACACTCGAAACTATAAACAAAAACATTGTCAAATCGAGTTCAAAATATAATGTAGGTAGGCTAATAATAGTGTTACTAACAATAGATAACTAATTTAGGTATTTCCAGCACAAAAGATTTTATGACATCATTAAAAATATATCTTCCGCACGAAAGAGTTGATGAGTCATCGCTTGTATGCCGTACACATTAGAAAAGAATGGACACGACCATTCAATTGTATGATAAATGATGATGGTGTATGTGTATGGTGAAGTTTGAATTCTCAGTGTGACGGAAAACAGTTAGCACCATGCGTTCAATTTTTTGTATCATACAAAGTGTATGGTGTGTTGTATTTTGAGACGTCGTTATTGCTCGTATCGTAGTCTTTTCTTTGTAACTGTTTATGACACTATTGATGAGCACTTCTTGATGTAAGTAGGTAACGCTTTAGCAATGTTGTTAGGGAAGGGGTTTGCATAACAGTTTTTTATATATAGATATTTAATTTTTATGTTAATTTGTTCTGCAAACACGTCCAAAACAAAATTTCTTGCATATTTTTTCAAGACGAATAAAGAATTATCTTATCTTATCTTATCTTATCTTGTAAAAATAATTGCTTCATCAGCGCCTAGAGTTTGTTCATAGAGCGAGATATCGCAAGCTTTATAAATAACCATATTATTATTATTATCTAAACTTTGTTGTTATACTTTTTTATTAGTATACTAGACCAGTGGAAATGATCACCATATAAATCTGAAGATTGCTACAAGCAGAGTCAACATGGTAGACGATGTACAATGACTGTTAAATAGCGTTTTACTTCAACAAATTAATTGGTAATGATGTAAAGACCTAAAACCTTCTTCGGTCTACTTCACTTGTAATGATGTCATAGGGGGGGGGGGGGCCAAGAAAAAAGGATCACTATATATCTGGAGTTTGCATTTTGTATCTAGCAACGTCATGACCTATACAGGCCGTTCCATTTAAAAAGAATCGTTATATCAGAACAAATTACTAAGAACTGGACAATTTCGAACTTCACTATGTCCTTGTACAAAGACCATTTATGTACAATTATTATGCCACTATATTGTCATTATCTAAACTGTGTTATATTTTTTAAAAATTTAGATTATACTAGATCAGTTAAAACTGATCACCATATAAAACTGAAGTTTGCTACAAGCAGAATCAACTGTAATGCTACATGGTAGACGGTGTACAATGACTGTTAAATAGCGTTTTACTTCAACAAATTAAATGATAATGATGTAAAGACCTATAGCCTTCTACAGTCGACTTCACTTGTAGTGGTGTCCTTCGGGCCCAGAAAAAAAGGATGCTACATACCTGGCGCCAGTGGTGCAGTGGCTAAGGATCTGGACTTATGATCATGAGGTCATGGGTTCAAACCTTGGGAAAGACACTTTACACACATTCCTCACTAGACTCAGGCTTTAAAATGAATGCTGGTTAACCTGACTGGGGAAGAAATCTGCAATGAACTGGCCTCCTATCCAGAGGGATCATTGATCTTTGTTCGCTTGCGTCATTGAAACCCTGGATAAGTACCGGTCTTATAGACCTTTAGGTCTTTAGGTCTGAGAAGAGCTTATTTACTTTACTTAGGTACATACTTTAAGTTTGCATTTTGTATTTAGCAACGTCATGTCCTATAAAGGCCGTTTCATTTTAAATGAATCGTTATATCAGAACAAGTTACAAAGAAGTGGGCAAATTCGAACTTCACTATGGCCTTGTACAAAGACCATTTCTGTACAATTATCACATTATTATATTATATTCCTCAATTTGTAGGATAAAATCCGGGTCTGTGGTATAGCTGTAAGGCCTTCAGCATGTGATTGAGATGTCTCATGTTTGAATCCACAACGCTAAATTCTTCGAAAATATTTTTTTAATTCACATTTCCTCATCCCGCTCAAATGCAATGAAAACATGACAGAGATGGATATTGCCAGAATTCTAGAATGACGCACCTTTCCAGCATCTCTTTTTCATATTCAACGAGGGGTTGACTTGGGATTGAATGAATTGATCTGTTAGGAACCCATTTGTAAAATGCTCTGAGTCTTTTAAAAATAAGTGGATAATCATGATATAAATGCTATATTTTTATAAATAGAACAAAAAAAAGGGAATATTTGGATGTTTTATTTATTTGGAATAGATACATACACTGTAACACAGTGCTAGTGCGTAGTAAATAAAATGAATAAAAGTACAAATAAAATATGCCAGTATTTGAGGAATTACATAAAACAAATTCAATAACTAATTGGACATATTATATCAATGCTTAATATGAAAAAAAGCAACTATTAATGAAGTTAAGATTAATTAGCATACTTATTGTTTGAACTCTTCTTCTAAGTAAAACTACCTTAGTGAAAAAAAAAAAATTCACCATTATTCCAAAACATGTCATATTGCTAACACATAATATAGGTCCCTTAATATAAAAAAAATAAAACAAAACATTAATTAATGTCTATACTTGTTAGATCTTGTAAGGAATTTTTTGTATCAAATGAGATGAATCCACAAAAATGGATAATATTAATGGATGATAATGAATCCACATATCTATTGATACATAAATAATGAAAGTTACACCAAACTATTCTTCCTAATGGAGAGTTCATTTTACCTACATCTTCTTAACTCAAAACCTAATCTTAACACTACCGTCTTACAGACTAATTACTAGACACTATCTTCAAGAAAAGAAATAAAAAATACAACGTATATATATACATTATATTATGGACAACATTCACTCCATATCAATAAGTGCATATTATATATTATGTATGACCTTTTGAAACTAACAAAACAAAAAGTATTAGCTTATTTATTAGCCGTTATATTAACTCAATATCATATACATACAGACTTCTTTTCTCCTTTAAATTAGCCAATGGCAGAAAGATATTATGTAGTTCAAGAACACCATACATTATTCAAATTTAAAAAGAGATGAGTTCAAAGTGACATTGAAAAAGTGAACAAATAATCAAAATAACCTATCTTTTTCCAATTTCATTGAGTTTTGTACAACTTTAACATTTTTAACATCCATAAAATTGTTTTAAAACATTACGACTAGATTCATACAAACATACTATTTAATAATAAGTAGTACCAAATAATCATAGGGCAAGATACTATCAATTATGCTTGCAGCGATGTTGTTGGTGAACCTGAAAATGGAGCATTGCATCCAAAGTTCACTACAGCCATTACCTTTTGGTATTGCTGCATAGGGGTTGTTCTATATCGACATTGTATCGTTAAATCTGATCACTGCCTGCTACAACAAAGTTTGCTACAAATTAAATCAACTGTAAGTGGAAGGAAATCTTTCTACATGTGAAAATTATAATATGAAATTGAATGGTCAAATATACTTATATATACATATACAGAGAGTGACATTGATAGATATATATGAACAGAAAAATATAAATACATGTAGGTAAATCAGATACAGGCTAACATAAACAGGTACAGTATGCCAAGAAGTATAATTCCTGCCATATTAGTAAAGATACCAATCTGTCCCCGCATTGTTTTAGTGGCCACAAATTTTACTCCATACCCCAAAAAGCCACAAACATCATTATATACTCCAGTAGTGTCCGCCTAAATGCCCGGAGCTCGGGAAGCAGAAAAACCGGGCATTTAGGTGGATCGGGCATTAAGCCTGAATTCCCGTCAGTAAGAGAGTGACCTTTCTAATTAATCGTTCCTCGAGAAAAGCGGGGATTAAGGCGAAACGAGCATTTAGGCAGCGGGCATTTAGGCAGACACTACTGTACTACCATAATTTTATATCACATAGATGAAAAGGAGAAAAGAAATAATAAAGATGCAGTAAATGTGTGCATGACTTAGTAAGAAAATACCATTCAAAGACAGACACCCATAAAAGATGAAGCATAATTATTATACATTAGCATGATCTAGTACAACATTAAGATTAGACATGCATATTATATCCTATTATACATGTTAACCAATTCGAAACACATACAATTGAATATGTCATTCATTCATTCAATATTCAATTTAACTAGGTTTACTCAAAATATAAAAAAGATCATGTGGTGCATTCATATTCATTTAAACTTG
This sequence comes from Corambe burchi, assembly GCA_031762895.1. Taxonomy (NCBI): domain Eukaryota; kingdom Metazoa; phylum Mollusca; class Gastropoda; order Nudibranchia; family Onchidorididae; genus Corambe; species Corambe burchi. Next base: position 6,013 of record JAUEKR010058614.1, read on the forward strand.
AACACAGTATATTAGTCGCAATGTCATTGAGGGGAACCAGAAAAAAAGAACACTATATCCACATTTGACTAGAACTTCACATTTTGCATTGATGTTTGGAGGCCGTTTCTTGTTTCATGAAAAACCTATCACTAAATTTGAATTAAGTGGACAGTACTGTTGTTGTTGTTATTGTTGATCAGCACCACCTAAGCATTGGCCCTTATGGGTATCCCCAAATAGCTAAGGGATGAACAGAACCCCAAAGGCAAGGTTCTGAACGCTGAAGCTTTTATATGTGTCCCTTAAAAGTCATAGGTGCAATGACTTCTAAAACCTTCCCGGGCAAAAGTGGACAGTATAATTTATTCATACGTATACCATACATTTGCAGAAATATAGACTATTTATAATCCATCCATTCATCACAAATTGTATTATTAAATATGAAATAGAGCTTAATAGTGCAAGTTGATTTAGTGCCAACGGTTGTAGACCTGAGTTTCCGTTTCAGCCATGATTTATTTCCTTAATTTTATACTCTTCTTTCACTACTACATAGTCTATACTAGGATTAACTTCATTGGTCACTGTCTCATATTATACTACTACATAGTCTATACTAGGATTAACTTCATTGGTCTCTGTCTCATATTATCACAAATCATATGATTTCATACAATTATGACTAATTATCACTCAGGTACACAAAAACTAAAAACAGTATCAACAAGATTTTACATATCTTTAAGGGACATTAACTCCCCCCCCTCCCCGCCACACCCTTTGAATTTACACTACTTTCTGGCTTATCAAACACTATATAGCAATAAACTTCATTTAAATGATCACAATTTTAATTAGCTATAAAATGCTTCTCACTTAAGGTCGGTCAAATCGATCAAGGTCGGGACCTGGAGGTCCGTCCCGATCGTCATGCTCACGAGTCGGGAACTCTTGATGCTGCAGGAAAATGGGACCCTCGATTATCTCCCCTGGATATGAATCTGACGAGTTTCTATCCGGAGGTCCTTGGTCACCACGGAAGCTGTGGACCGAATCTGAATCTGGGAAGAACACCATCGCTCCGCGAGGACTAGTGGACCGACTCTCTGGGTATCGTGGGCTCAACAAGCTGCTTAAATCTCTGGTCGGAATCTCACGTCGACTGATGGCTCCCAATCCCATTATGTCTGGGTCACTGTTCTGTCTGGATCTAGTAGGACTCCGGCGATCCTCGTACATGACTGGGCTGAGACTTCGTACGTACGGATCGTCGTCGAACCGTGAAGGTGAATGCCTCCCTCTGAGATAGCGGGTGGATGATGGGGGCTCAGTGTCGAATGGGACAGGGCTCATACTTCTCAGTGTTCTCTGACGATCTAGACGGCTGAATCGCGATGCACTTGGCTGACGATAACCACCAATTCCTATCAATTAATTAAATGAAATAAGAAGAAAAATTAAATTATCACAATGCTTTGTCATTTTGGTTAAAATTGTTAATAAAACGACAAAGTTAAAGTAAAATGAATAAATTAAATTTGAATGAATTTCAATGACTACAACATTATTTCTAGTGTTATTAAAAGTAATATTTTCTGAATTTCATAGAAAATAATTATGAAAAGATATTTCATTCATCAACTTGAATTTTGCAAAAGCATAATTTTGGAGAGTTAAAGTATTGTTCAACAGCAAAAACACAATAATAATATGAATCCAATCGATTCTTCTAAGTCTAGTTCTTTCAGTAGTATAATGATCTAATTAATTGTGATTTCAGTAAAACTGGATTGCACCGCCAATTATGAGATTATAAGAAATTTGGTGTTACACAGAGAGATATGTCTTAGCAAGAGTCAAATAATTATAAAGTGACTTTTTTCAACCAAAATATACAGAAGATGATATAATAAAGAAGCAGTTTAACAAAAAAAAGTCATATTGTAGTTTTACAGTAGAGTAAATCCTTCTTGGATGGCTGTAATAAATGTAGAGTAACAAAAAGAATTGCAGGCAACTATAATAGGATTAAACAATAAATAACCCTTTTTATAGTTGTTGGTTATTGTGGATGCAGTAAAGCAAGAGGCAGAATAACAGGAATTTCATTGTACTCTAATTATCTTACCTCCATGGTCACCATAGCTTGACCTGCGTCCATCTAAATAGCTGAGACGTCCAGGGTGGTCAGACAGACTAGCCCTCGGTCCAATCTCAGTAAGAGTGGCTCTTCCTGACGGGTCAACACTTGCTCGGATTTCTGTGATGCTTGGGCGTCTTTGAGGCAGAGGCGAGTCACCAAGAGCTGCTCAAGTGATGAGAAGAATGTGGTAATTACAAAGGGTTTGTATTAGAGTAGCCAATATGCGCAAAAATAATACAAATAAACCCTAGACCTATTTTAATCCGTGAATTTCTTATGTTATTTTTCACAGTACCATGCCATTCTAAGACTTCAAAAACTTCATGTTGTGGAATACAAAGAAAGTTGTGAAATTCAGGATCGACTCATATTATTAATAGTCATGGTGATGAATTACTGAGAGGTCATATTAAATCACTAGAGCTTAAGTAGTCAATGCTTATCTCTGATTTCAATGATGACAGCAAGAAAAGATATATAGGACCTACATTGTAGGGGGTACTAGGCCTTGTAGATTTGATTACCAAGTTATTACCATCAATATCTTTTTAAAGATACGAATTAGTAAAGAGTGTCTTTCTTAAGGATACACTGCTGCTATACCTAGTCAGAGTTTCAAATATAGGACATTTCAAGTCTAGGCCTATCAATATAGACCAACATAGTGTAGAAAAGACTACCCATATGATTAACTAATCTAGAGTTAAGTCGTAACAATTAATAGTTGAATATAATAAGTGAATGAAATTCAATTAAACGAATCATATTGACATCTTTAATGCATAAATATTTTGAAATAAAAGGATATCATATTATTATCAACTATGATCAACATATTATGTCACTTGAATTGAAAACACTTCTAATACAATCGACTATCCTTGCAATTATGCAATTGGGGTACTAGAAAAAAGATCCCTACTTCTGAGATTTGCTAAAACGTTTTTATTGAGTAATATACCAAGCCAATCCATGAAAAATGTTTTCTAAATCCAAAAATCAATACAACCGAGTTAGTCAAAAGTAGCCGACTGTATTTGTTAATTTTACTTTCAATAATCAAAAAAAAGTAAAATCAATCCATTTTCCTACTCACCAGATGTATAGTCACTCAAACTCAAACGTCTACCGGCTCCAAAAGGAGGAAGAGGGGAAAGTTGCAGCATTCGAGTCTCATCTCCCTGGGGAGCAGCTAGTTGAGCCTGATCTCCAGCATCACTGCCAGGAACAGGTAGACGTGCGTGCCTACGGAAAGAACCGAGCCTGTGTTTCTGTTCCCATTGCTTCTGTTTCATTTTTTCTTCACGCCTCTTTTTCTCAAGTTCCTGAAATAACGAGTATAACTTATGATATTTATCAATACACAGTCAACGAAGCATCTCCCATTTAAGAACTGGACACTAGCGACTCTACCAACACCTGAATCGTATAGTAAAAGTTTATTGTCCAATTTGCCGACACTTTCTTCAGCAAGAGGAACATCAACTATTCGAATGTCCAGACACAACAGTTATGACACTCTGAGAAAGTATTATTTACCACCAGACCCTACTACTACTATTCAAAAGTATCCTTTCACTCATCAGTGGACCAATTAAAGAAGGCTATAAAGTATTATTAATTGGCATTGGCTGCTGAAAAGGGACATTTATCAAGCAGTCCGCAGTCAACAATATAAAAATAAGTAAAGTATAAAAACATAGTCATTAGTAAAATATTGTAAAAGAAATAAAAATTACAACAAATAAACAGAGTGAATATCAACAATTATTTTTCCCAGGTTATTTGTAGCAAAAAGCGTTAACTGAGATGAATATGGTGATTTATTATTTCAGTCATGTGGTCAAGTCATAATCTCATAAATTGATTACTATTTACAATTAGTTGTTTTCACCCATATTCGAACAAACAAGAAATAAATACAGTGAAAAACCTAATATACTCCCTCCCGCTTATCGCCAGCTGTTTATCGTAGTATTAAAGAGCTGTCTATTTTGTATTTTATTGTGCATCTATGATTATACCTCCGTCCTCTTTAAAATGACGACATATTTATGATATTCTCAAAGTGTGCACTAAAACTAGATTTTACTATTTTAAAGTCAACAAGGCTTGCTGCAGGATATATAAAAAAAATAGATCACTACATCCGAAATCCGTAATAACCATTGCATTAAGCATTAACTGCATCAGAAATCGACCCATCGAACATCATCACTACATCCAAAGATCATTATATAAATATAATCGACTTTGCTACAATCTGGAGGTGACTGTAATAACTTGTGTGCATGTGTGTGTGTGAGAGATAGAGAGCGAGGGAGAGGGAGAGAGAGAGAGAGAGAGAGAGAGAGAGAGAGAGAGAGAGAGAGAGAGAGAGAGAGAGAGAGAGAG
>JAUEKR010058836.1:6100-16340 GCA_031762895.1 Corambe burchi
AAACTACCGGTATACTATCAACATAACGACCATGAGCACCTAAATATAAATAAATGATAGAAAAATGATATTTTAGATAGAAAAATGATAGTTAAGAGAGAAAAATGATAGTTTAGAGAGAAAAATGATAGTTAAGAGAGAAAAATGATAGTTAAGAGAGAAAAATGTTAGTTAAGAGAGATTAATGATAGTTTAGAGAGAAAAATGATAATTAAGAGAGAAAAATGATAGTTTAGAGAGAAAAATGATAGTTTAGAGAGAAAAATGATAGTTTAGAGAGAAAAATGATAGTAAAGAGAGAAAAATGATAGTTTAGAGAGAAAAATGATAGTTTAGAGAGAAAAATGATAGTTTAGAGAGAAAAATGATTGTTTAGAGAGAAAAATGATAGTTAAGAGAGAAAAATGATAGTTTAGAGAGAAAAAGGATTGCTTAGAGAGAGAAATGGTAGTTTAGAGAGAAAAATGATAGTTTAGAGAGAAAAATGACAATTTAGAGAGAAAAATGATAGTTAAGAGAGAAAAATGATAGTTAAGAGAGAAAAATGATAGTTTAGAGAGAAAAATGATAGTTTAGAGAGAAAAATGATAGTTTAGAGAGAAAAATGATAGTTGAGAGAGAAAAATGATAGTTAAGAGAGAAAAATGATAGTTTAGAGAGAAAAATGATAGTTAAGAGAGAAAAATGATAGTTTAGAGGGAAAAAGGATTGTTTAGAGAGAGAAAAATATAGTTGAGAGATGTATTATCTTCATTGTTAGATATTGAATATGCAAATTATACAGTATTAAATAATAGACAGAAAAGAGCAAATGCTATTGCAAAAAGACCCAATTTTATTGGCTAATATCGAAATTTGACAATCTTTACCTGTTATACGGACTTGTCATGACTGGTCGTATATGTGTTTATTATTTGATAATTAAAATTTGATAAAGTCTTCACTCAGACCAAATGGATTCACCCTTAACGATTTAATTCACCTCCCATAACTGTACCTATGTACTCATATATATCATCCATTTCATGAAGCTCAAGTTACTTGGCAGCATAAAGTTCTACATGAATGTATTTTATCTACAGCATTAACTTGAATTGGTTTTGTTTGTGTTACAATATTCAATGTAAATAATATATTTTGAAATTTAAAATGTGTAATATTAATATATATTATTATTATTCTCAAAGTGTACATATATTTTTGAAGTGAATTCTCATTTGTTAATGTTTTAAAACATTCTGTTTTTAATACTATTACTATTTTGATGTTAATTCTATTTGTGTGTTGGTGTGTACATGTGTATGCTAATGTTCTGAACCAAATATTGTAAAAATATATTTCTGTGAAATGCTAGCTTGTAAATAGAGTAACTTTTATCAGGACTCAACTGTGTGAATGGTTCCACTTAGTGATTTGGTGTGTAGATGATAAGAAAATGTGGCAATAGTGAGTGAAACAGATCATCTGGTGAATGAATGGGCAAGGGACATAACTCTGACTCTGACTAAACCTTTGTGGCTTAAAGTGGTTTGTTTACGCATTATTGAGATAAGGTGTGGTTGTGAGTTTGAATGCATTTGATGAGATGAGGTGAAAATTATGCTGGGAAGTGAGATTTTTATGTTGCATTTTGTCACTTTACTAGTAATTTGGTATATCTCATTCTCATCGTTGAAACTGATAAGGCTATAACTCACAAATTTCGCACATACACATTCATTTTATGCCTGATTCTGTGATTAAGTAGGGCTGCCCACTACCCTGAATTTTTAGGGATATGATATCCAGAATTCTAGCCCCCTCATCCCCCCAATCCTGAATTCTTGAATTTTATCTGAAAACCCTGAATTTTGAAGATACTGGACAAATGATACTAAAACGTCAATGTTGTTTATTCATTCAGTCTATTTCTTTATTCTATTGCATCTCCAGTGTGAAGAGATTGGATAGTCTACTTTAATCAGTTTATTTAACATCTTTAATAGCTTAAACTAGGATTGTATAGATGAATAAGACAAAAAGGTGTATTGTTATGAGAACGGTAAAATAATGATTGTGGTATTTCCTCTTAAGTAAATTTGTAGGACTTATATCATAGCTACTACTACTTGTCGATCGGCAGTTTACAATTCTGTGGTGGGATCCTGAATTTTTACCCCAAATCCCTAAATTTGAAGGCATGGATCCTTAATTTTTTTTGTTTATGTGGTTGGCAGCCCTGTGATTAAGGATAGCACTATGCAAGCTTTCCCTGAGGAAGCATACAACTTAATGGAGCTAATGAGGAGCAGGTATGTATGTTTTACCCTGTGTAAGCTAGTATGGCCTTATGGTTATTGCTATGAAACATTAGTATTCTGTCATTTTATGCACCCACAAATCAATGAGTTATATTTAACTTTTGTGTGATCTCGTCCTAGTCATATATAATTCATATTTGTGGGCACGCAAATTGACGTGGTCATAGTAATGTTTTATAGCTAAAAATCGTAGCTCTATTCTTTACTATGGAAGTAGGTGGAAAATGTATATATGAATATATGTGCATAATTTGTGGTTTGGGCCCTTAGGGAGAGGGATGCTGTTGAACCTCATAAACCTTGACTATTATTTTATGACAAGTTTTTTTTTGTTTATTTTTTAATTTATATAGCTTAAATATAGCAATTAAACCTTCCCCCTCCCCCACTTCTCCCTAAAATATAATGCATGGAGATGTTAGTTAATAACATGAGATAATTTTTAAGACATGTCAATTTGCTAATTTAGTGACAAAACATGAACATTTGTTACAATGTATTTTGTTTTATGAAACAAAAGGCATTAAAAAATAAAGAAAAAGTAAAAAAATTATCTTGAATCTTGACTTTTCTTTATTTTCTCATTACACATGTACTGGAACCTCCTGAAAACAACATAACCTGAGATCAAAGAATTTTGTTGTTTTTCAACTACCTTGTAACATTGGTGGTTCAAAAGAATCGCTACATCTGAATTTTACTAACTACAATCATTTGTATTAAGTATTGTCGTAAAGGGGCTGTTCCATGAAAAAAGGATTGCTACAACTACAACCGAGCTTGTTACACATTAAGTCGACTGTAGTCAAACACAAATTTGAGACCGCAAAGTAGTGTCGTTAAAGGGAGGTTACACTGTAATGTATGCTAAATTTGGAGCAGTGATGACAAGGGTTCCCAGTGAGTCCAGAAATCTGGAAAAGTTCTGGGAATTAAAAAAAAAATTTTTCAGGTATGGAAAAGGTCTGGTATTTTGCACATAAGACCATGGAAGTCTGGAATCTGAACAGTTGAGTCTAGAAAATTGGAAACAACAAAAACGAGAAATCATAGGCTGAAGTTAAATAAAAATCAAGTGTAAAACTCCAGTGAGACTAAACTTCTTCAGTATAAGTATAAGGGTAGTGAACTCTTGGAATTCATTACCAGAAGATGTATCAGCGGCAACACAAAATTTCTTCAAAAATAGGCTAGACGGAGTCTGGGATGAGTATAAATACGCACTAACTTCAGACTGGTTCAAAACCCCACTACACACACAGCGCAATACCAACATTTATGATAAGTGTGAAAACAAGTAAAGTGAGAAATAAGCCATGAAAGAAATGACCGGCTGAAAGGTGATTAACCTAATTACAGCTGTAAACTAAATGTAAAAGTTCAGTAGGTATTAAATCTTGATGGAGGTTTTAAAGATGACAAATTATTTCATCAAAGCAATGAAAAAGCTAGCTTCAAAAATATTAAAATTCTGCTCTCAAACTCTGAACGCTGGACGTAATCAGACTTAAAATCTGTAACTGTAACTAACAAAGCAGTCTTGTAAATTAATTACAGGGCTGCCAACTACTCTGAATTTTTAGGGATATACTAAATTCTAACCCTCAATCCTAAATTCCTGAATTTTGTCTGAAAACCCAGAATTTTGGAGTTACCGAACATATGGTATTGAAACATCAATGTTGTTTATAATTCATTCAATTTAGTTCTTTATTCCATTGCATCTCCAGAGGGTAGACATGGATGGGTGCATCAGCTTTGATTAGTGTGTTTAACATGTTTAGTAGTTTTTCATAAAGAGGAATAATGTAAGAGTTATATTGTTATAAGAATAGTAGAATTGGTTTTTACTCAAATCAGTAATTTATAGAACTTATAACATAGCTATTACTACTTCTTGTTTGGCAATTTACGATTCTGAGGTAGGATCCTGAATTTTTACCCCAAATCCCTAATTTTGGAGGCATGTATCCTTAATTTATTGTTTGTGTGGTTGGCAGCCCTGTAACTATGGTCCCAATGGGTCTTTATCATTTTCACTTGGGTCTGGAAAAGGTTTGGAATTGGTTGGCTTATCATCTCACTGGGATATTGGTAGCTTCAAAAAGCAACATAATATGGTGTCATGTAGCTATCTATATGGCAGTAGTAAACTTTGCTTTACAAAATTGCATTTTTCTGTATTCTTGAAAATAAGATTTCTAATTGTTTCTTCAATATTCTAGATACATGCTTGAAAGTTGTCATATATATGCTCAATGACATTATACAGGTACCTGGTAAGTTTTTATGTTAAAAAAAACCCAACAATTTTTTGAGGCAATTATTATGTATTTTTTTGTAAGTGTTAACCACCAAAAATTCATTTTTTTTTCAAAGTAATACTTTCAAAAATTCATAAAAAAGCAAGTTAAGATATTTTAATGATATAAACTACCCAGGTACCTCCATATATACATCGTTAATATATATAAAGAGGAAATTATCAAATATTGTTATTGGTTACAAAATGATTAGAAATATAAAATGTTGGTTTATTTTCCAAGATGGCGGCATTTCCATGGCAACCATAACAATTTCATTAATAATAATTTAATAGATCTTGGTTTTACATTCACATACATGTTGTGTGTGAAGGATTTTGTTCTAGGTGCTTTATTAACAAAAATAGGCTTTGTTAGTAGCTTAGACCCTAGATTAAAACGGTTACATCAGATGGCAATGCGACAATAGTGGCACGTAATTTTAGATTGTCTACTGAGAAATAAATTATTTATATTTTATGTAACAATAATAATATGATAATCTTAACTATCATTTTATATTTTTTTAAAATAAATGAGAATAACAGGGATATCACAGTTAGAGCTGAATAGTTTATAAAACAAGGGTCATTAATACAATTTACCACAAATAGAATTGAGACAGGTTTTGTTTTAAAACATATAAAGTGTAAACAGTCGACTACACTTGTAGCGATGTTCTTTGGAGATTATAAAAAAGGGTCGCTACGCTGCAAATGCACTACAACAATTGTGTTTATCATTGTTGAATAGGAGCTGTTCCTTGAAAGAAAAAGATCGCTACTTCCAAAAATCATCTCAGATTGCGAGAAGGGAAGTCAACTGTTTATACATACAATATCAAAAAGTATTTGACATTTTAATGTTATTATAACAATATCAATAACAGTTTGAGACATGCAAAGTATAAATCATAATTAACAGTAAAACATTAATATAAAAAGAATAAACATACATATTACAAAATCTTTGTTTAATAACAATAAGTTATTTTAAGAAAATATATATAACAATTATAGCATATATATATACCGAATGCTGAACCTTAAAAAAATAATTTTATAACAGCTAATTTAATACATTGAACCTTTTAATGAAAAAATAAAAAAAACGAAATTTGATCTGCGGTTTTTGGTTTATGTTAACATGTGCATCATGTATTATTAAAACAGTTTATCATAAAGTCTATCATTTAACGATATAAAAGCAATTTACAATATAATTCATTCGATTACATATGGAGTACATCAATATAAGATAAAGAATTTATAAAAAAAGATTGACTAATGAAATGATGATGTTACACAGATGTTTCACTGTTTTACCTCTAATTTTTTAATTCTCTAATCTAATATACAGAACATGATAACATACATATAGATTAATATAGAGGTTTTATAATCTTACATTATTATAATTGTATAACATATGTCTTTAAGTTGCTGTGGAGTAATGAGAACCGTTTAATGTATAACAATATCAACAATCAACAATATGTAAAACAATAACAATGTAATAATAATAATACGAAATCAATCAATCAAGAATAACAATAAAGCAGAACCTTTGTAATTGGGACACTTTTGTGATCATAGAATCATCCTAATTATCTTCTTTTCCTAATTACACAGGTAAACATACATTCGCTATTTAAAAATATAAAAAAAAATCATAAAACTGAAATCATTCAGGGTACTTGATGAATGATCAAAATATGAGAGACATTATACCATACTACATTATTATGTTTCATATTTTATATAATGTTTGTAAATTTGCTTTAGAGTTGAGAGCTTGTGAATCACGTTCAAATGGATTTGGCGCTATATTAATATGAATGGATTGTTATCATGCATCATTATTATTGGCCAGTTTGTGTCCATTTGATGAGTTTCTTGATTGACGGCTGTCCCAATTACAGAAGTTCATCATTAGCACATAATTATAATAAACATAATTTAATTTTGCATCATAAAATTGTGCACCATTTGGCTTTCTTGCCAGCTCGTTGCCAATTTTCCCTGACTTCATCTTGTTTGGCTTTGATTGCGTCTACCACCGACTGACTCCCCCTGTCCACGGCAAGCTCATACGCAGTTTTGCCTGTTAGAGATGGGGTAAAGCCATTTTAAAAAATATCTTGTAATTGTTACAATAATAATTACATTTAAATTTGCCAAAAAAAAAAAAAAAAAAAAAAAATGGGCTACCAGATAAAGGATTATTACATCCAAAGTTTTCTAAAGTAATAATAATAAAAAATTAAGACAGCATTTATAAAGTACACGTATCAAAGCACTTTACATATCATTTATTCCCCAACTGGTCTTGGCATTCCAGTACCATCTAAACTCCTTGTGGAGCATACAGGAGAGCTACTTATTAGGGCACAAACTTCAACTTCTAGCATTCTGACAAATTTTCAACTCTGCCTATAACCAGTTATAAGTGCACTTGAGTGTGGTGAGGATAGATGTGTAAAGAATCTTTCCCAAGGATTAAACTTTGCATTGTCACTAGGCTCTGTGGTCTAGTGGTAAGACACTCATCTAATGATCGAGAGGTCACTGGTTCAAATCCGCATATTGGCGTCGCAGAGTTAAATCCTTGGGAAAGGTTTTTTTACACACATTTCCTCACCCCACTCAGGTGTAATGAGTATCCGGCCATAGGCAGAGATGGATATTGTTAGAATGCTAGACTGGCGCGCCTTTCAGGCAGCTCGTCTGTATGCTCCACTAGGAGTTGAGATGGAATTCGAAACAGGCCTGTCCGAGACACCTTTGTAAAGTGCTTTGAGCATTTAAAAAAAAAAGTCGGATAGCACAATATAAATCTTCATTTTAATTTTTTAATTTAAGAAGATTTTTTAACCCATGACCTCTTGGTCACGAGTCAAGTGCCTTACCTTTTGACCGCAGAGCCAAACAACCATCGTATTTTGTATCCTTGTATAGCTCTTGCTCAATTAAAATGGATTGCTACTTTAAATGATTGCTGCAACCGAGTTTCTTGCAAATAAAGTTAACTGTATGCAGTTTTACTTTGGAAAAAATATTTGTAAATAATATTTTAATGCATCTTTTCAAAGAATTATCGTAATGATACTTTAATAATAGCAGTTGTCGAACAAATGAAAAAGCAACACATTTTTACCTTCTTTATTCCTCAGTGTGTAGGCAATGTGATTCTCTAACAGAAGCGTAGCTGTTTCTCCGTAGTCATTCACTGCACATACATGCAATGCTGTGTTTCCATTCTATGATAAAGATCATTAAAACACTTTATAAATTTTTGAAATTTATTAAACTGACCCAGGAGCATTTTTGGGCAATGACAATGACATGAAAATCAAGCTAAAAACGTACATGCTCAACTGTTTCATCTTTCCTGAGCATGTTGGGGTAGTGTAGGCAGTAATTCTATTAAGATGGTGATTTAAAGGGACATGCTTTTGTTCTTGATTCTCAGTATGAAGATGTTTGTCTGTTGTTTTTTTGTAGCTAACATGTTTAACTGTATTGCAAACTCTATAAATTATAAATAATAGTATAATAATTCAGTATATTCTACTTGCATCAAAGTCATTTACAGATAGCAATCCTCAAATGTATCAATCATGTTTTAAGGGAGGGGCATCAATGCTGCACATTCTTAATACTTAGTGCATCAGTTGTAGTGAATTTCAAATGTAGCCATTCTATCCCCTAAAACATTACTACAAGCATCAACTGTAATCTTATACTTGAGTAGGATGAGATGGGGGATGGCGGATGGCGGTGTGTACTGTAACATTGAATAAAAAATAAAAAAACAACTTTTTCTTTATTCTAAGATACATACGTTAGTAAACAGTATATGGAGAAGTATTCAAAATGTCGTTGTTCAGAGTTTAAAAAACAACCAACCTATTTTCTCTATTTTTTTAAATTGCAAATTTCACTCAACCTTAACACATAAAGAAAAAAAAAAAAAAAAAGAGATGTGATGAAATAATAACAGTATGGTATAACTTTAAGCATGCATATAATTGGATACAAATTTAGCTGGTTTGTAAAATTTAATAATGTACTGCACATGCTCCTCAAACTCACTATTATTGACTTTATGGATTCGCCGAGTAACTGTCGAGCTAACTTCATTGATAGGATCACCATTATCAATATTAAATCCATATAAATAACTTGAACATGCGCGCCAACAGTAATACTCAACTAGTTGGCATAGAGTCAGTTGGCATACTGAAAGAAGAACTGCATTGTTCCAAATATTTTATCCTTTAAAACTTCCATAAGGTCCTTAAACACTTTCTATGTTGTACCAACAAGTTCAACGACTGCATGAAGCGCTGTTAAAAGTTAAAAAAATAACTCTTACTGATGTAATCTGAGCGTCAATATTGGCTCCACGTTCTAATAAATTGTTGATTTTCTCGTGTCTGGGAGTCGTAACATCCATCAAGGTGGCTATGTGAATGGGATAGAGGCCGTCCTGGAATTAGTGGGAAGACCGAAATCAATATGATAGAAATTATTAGAAAAGTCTAGTTTAATTGCCGAATCACTTGATTTAAATAGTAGAGCATTATATTTTACATAATAATAATAGTTAATTTGGTGACATAATATGTCATTAAGGCCGACTACATTTTAACGATTGATTATTATGACAATTTTGTCATTGGAGTTAGTTTTAATGCATCTATGAATGATTCAACATTCAACAGTTTTAAACAATTTAGTTAACGATGGAAAGACATTCAATAGTCAGATAGCAATGGGATAAAAATGAGTTCAAATGACTATCTACATCCAAAAAAGGCAATTCAAAAAGTTGAGAGCCTCATTGGCCAGTCAAAATATCGTGTGATTCAGGCCTAACAATAAATTTCCATTGGTATGGTATATCTATCAATTTTCATGTATGGCAGAAGGGATCAGTCGTAAAAATCAATAATTAATCAAATTCTTCACACGAAGAGGTACGAAATAGCTACGGCAATAAGTGATACAGTGTTAATGATGTCTGCCTCTGAATCTAACGATCCGGGTTCGAATTCGGATGAACGCAGCTATTTGTACTGCGATTTTCACCACCCCTGATCCTAGGGTAGGTAGGATCTGACATCTAGTCTGCTCGGATATGGATGAAAAACTATGAGGTCCCGTGTTTACATATAAGCATGTTAAAAATCCCTTGGCTGTTTAAAATCGCAAAGAGCAGGATGCTAAAAGCCGCCACCCTGGCATCTAAAATTCCTACCCACTCAACACTAATAGTCAAGTACAATTGAGTCAGATGGCAAAATTGAAAGAACAAAAAAGAAGTAGAATGTATTGATAAACTTTAAACACACTACTAATAGGTACACACTTGGAGATTTCAAATCAATATTTAAAAAAAAAACAACCCTAACTAATGACCATAGTTTATTGGATAGACAACAAATAGTAGCTCAATGATTTCATAAAAATACGAATTTAATTGTTTTGAAGGAAAATAAAATCAACATCTCCAATTGTCCAGTTAAATCAATGTGTTTCAGCGCTGATCACCCTCCGTTTGATTTGTTATCACATCAATAACTAAACCAACCACAGAACATACAGACAATTTCAATATATAGCTTTTAAATAA